>OVBE01000159.1:11352-60399 GCA_900406425.1 Iberis pinnata
AGAGAGAGAGAGAGAGAGAGAGAGAGAGGGGAAACCCACACACGCGCGCCTCCGCCGCTTGCTCAGCTCGGCACGGCACGGGCGCGGCTCGCGGGTCTCGGGTCGTAAGGTAGATTGGACCGAAGGTCCATTAATTAGTTCTTCTTGGGGAAATTTTTTATGATAAATTTAACCCAAAAATTTTGGCTGAAGCCCATTAAAATATAGGACCATTAAACCAAACAAGCCCACTTAAAATTTTATCTGGCCCATAAATCTGAATGGATACAATAACGAATGGGTCTATACTGAACAATTGCATTGGTCCGAATATATTTCGGTTTATAAGAAATCGTTGTCTTCTTCCTTTGTTCTTACCGAGAAATCTACAGAAAGATTTTTTACCAAGTCATTAAACTAAAGCACAAGAACTCAAAAGCTTCACCGCATTCATCTTCGTCGTCTTCTTCAACAGAATTCCAACGGTTCCTCTGTAAGTGTCTCGAGATTGTTCGCTCTACTTACGTTTTTTTAATCTGATATTTGAGTGTGCATATCGGATTTGATATCGGTTTTATTCTGGGATTCAAACTCGCTTTTAACCGTCATACTACGGGAGACTATTGAATTAAGAAAAGAGATTTGTTGTTTTTACGTTTTCTCATCATTTACATTACTTTCCGTAATTCATTTGTTGATTTCTAGATCGTTTTCTCTCGATTTGATATTTGCGGTTCTATCAAATCAGCGGCTTGCAAATTTTTATTGTGTGAATCCAAATACTAATTCTGGAAATAGATCAAACAACTCTTCGGAAGGCTGAAGGCTTACCACTTACCGTCACTACTTTTTTATAGTAAAATATTGACAAAAACGTAAATTTTATTGACATGTTTCTCAAGCCAATATGGTCCATACGTGAAGCAATTTGAATTTCCTTGTAACTTGAACGACCGATAAATAATATATAGAGTCACCCCAAAAATGAAATTAAAGTAACGAGACGAAACAAATATATATATATATGAAAAATATGAGTGGAGGAAAAAGATGACACGATAGTAACTAGTAAGAGCTTGTAAATTGCAGAAATTTATGAAACGCGTAAAGTGTTTGTTTAATGATATGTTTCATCACGACTACATCCATTACTAACAACAACGACAAATTATCATAACTCTTGTTGAAATTTTTCAACTTCAAAATTCGCATTTAATGTGATTGTGATGATATATGTTTATGCTATAAAGAAAATGGACCTTCTCCGTTTTTTAAGCTTTGACCGGTTTCGTTGTTGACTTTGATGTGTAACAAAGCAGATGGCTCGTCATGGTATGTTCCTTTTTCTAAATTATATTACATCCGTTTCGAATTATTTGTAGTTTTAAAGTTTTGTACACATATTAAGAAATCTATATTTTCTATTTAAAAAACACCATTAAATATTTTAAATCAACCAATAGAAAAAAATCTTACAATTATTCTATTAGTCAAAAAAATCAAATTCTTAATTTCTGCATTGAAAACCTAAAACGACACATATTTTGAAACGAAATTTTTTCTCCAGAACGACAACTAATCTGAAACGAAGGGAGTACTTACCAAATATCTCATCAATATTTTAATAATATTTTAATATATTTTAAATTAAAAACTTTACACTAAATTTTTACTTACATTAATGAGATATTTATTAAATATCTCAATAATATAATATTAATATATTGATACAATATTTTAGTACAAAGTAATTTTAATATATAGAAAAAGAAGAACGTCTAATATCAAAAATTAAAATAACTAAAAATATTGATAACTTAATTTTACATAAAACCACGTTAATTAAAATTACATAATTTGAATCCATAACCGAAGAAATGAAAAAGAATAAAGTAAGAGATATAGTGGTTTATGATAAGAAGATGGTATAAAATCTATTTATAGAAGAAAATATTAATATAAATTATTTTATAAATTTTTATGATTTTTCTTTCTTTTTTAAGTCTTAGACAATAAACATATTTATTAAATTTTGGAAATATTATTAAGTAGTATTATTAAATTTATTTTAGCTAGTATAAATTAAATAAATAATATATAATTAAAAATGTGCAAAATGGAACTTCATAAGTAGATAATTTTATTTTACAAAATTCTGGAAAAGGTAAAAAAATAAATAACAACATATAAATTATTTAAATGACATTTTAAATAGATGGGTGTTTAATTTTTTTTATTAAAAACACAAAATCATGAGATAAAGATATGTAGCATAAAAGTAAGAGTCTTAAGAGTTTCTCAAAATATCTCATATGATAATCGAATTTCATCTCTCTCTTAGTTTTTTTTTTAGTTTTTTCTTTTTCTTGTAATAGGAGAACTCCATTAAGCTTTTCTTTTTCTTTTGAGCATGTGCTTCGAATACTACTTCATCTCTGATAAAGCTCATTCTATCTTTTTATTCTTCAATATATTATACTTTTTGATGTATGAAGAGGAGAGCATCTCCAAGCTAACTCTATTAAAAATATAACTTTATTTTATAGTGAGATATTTTCCAACCCAACTCTATTTTTCATTTTATAATAGAGTTTTCACTTTTCCAACTCTATAATAGAGTAAGAGCATCTCCAACCCATAGAGCGGTTCTAAAATAGAGTTGAGTTTTGCTCCAACCCATCACTCTATTTTTCACTTTACAAAAAAATATTCCAAATATATGCCATTCTCATTTTCAAACTAATTCTCAATTACATCTTATAGTTGTTAAATTTACAAACTGATCACAACTCTTTTATATTCTTGAAAAATAATAATACTTCATAATATTATATAAGTAAAATAATAATTACATAATTAAAATAACATTACATCATAAAATATTAAAATATTACATAATTTTGGTTCAGTTATCAGCATTAGTTTTTTATTGTGTATTTTTAAATTAAGTAGTTACATTTAGTTTGATTTAATTTATGTTTTATGTTGTTATTTATTGTGTATTTAAAATTTAAATATGTGTTTATTACATTTATTAAATTATTGATTGTGATTTTATTTTATTGACTTAAAAACGATAATATCAATTTAATTAATAAAATATGAAAATAAAATATGAAAATACAATAATTAAAGGACTATCTTGAAATAAAAAGTTTCACTCCTAAAATAGAGTGGAAATTAGAGTTACTCTATTTATAGATCTATAAAAAGTGAAAACTCTATTATAGAGTGAAAAAGTGAAAACTCTATTATAGAGTGAAAAATAGAGTGGGTTGGAGAAGATTTCACTCTACAATAGAGTTTTACTTTATAATAGAGTTGGGCTATAAATGCTCTAACCCTAATCTCCACTGTAAAATAGAGTGGAACCTTTTTTTTTTGGAAGATGGTCTTTTTACTGAAGTATATTTTCATATTTTTACTAATTAAATTAATATTTTCATTTTAAAGTCATTAAAATAAAAATAGAATCAATAATTTAATAAATATATTAAACACACTAATTTAAATGTAAATGAACACAATAAGCAACAACATAAACCACAAATTAAATCAAACTAATAATAGCCACATAATTTAAAAATACACAATAAAAAATACACTAAAATTATAATTTAACCAAAATTATGTAATGTTTTAATTTTATTATGGAGTTTTATTTTTAATTATGTAATAAATGTTTTACTTAAATAATATTATGAAGTATTATTATTTTTTAAAAATATAAAACAATTGGGATCACTTTGTAAATTTTACAAATATAAGATGTAAGTGACCATTAGTTTGAAAATGAGAATAACATAATTTGGAATATCTTTTTGTAGAGTGATGAGTTGAAGCAAAACTCAACTCTATTTTAGAATCACTTTATTATAGAATAGAAAATAGAGTAATAGGTTGGAGATGCTCGATTTTGAAATAATTTAACTTTTTAGAGCTTTCCATTTATTAACAAAATAATTAATTATTAACTTTAAATACAATATATTTTGTTCTTATCAATTTTCCATAGCTATAAACCATTATCAATTCGAGAACTTTATCATTATCAATAAAAAATCTTAAATTTCCATTGTTGTATTTATTATAAAAATTTGTGTAAATATATAAAAACATATCAATTTGAAACAAAAAAAAAATCCACATTTTAGATAACAAATTTTCGTACAAGGGAGATTGAGATAAGATAAAATAATTTATAGAAAGAATGTTGGAGATGGGATTCTCGATCAAATAGGTACAATGGATAATGATTAGTGTAAGAAGTGTGACATTCTCAATGTTAATTATCGGTATAGTAGCTGGCTTTCTTAAACTGGAAAGGGGATAGTGACAAGGCGATCCATTGTCATTTGTCTCTTTACCTATTCGTATTATGTTATGAAGTCTTGAGTCAAATGATAAACTGAGTAAAGTACAAGAAATAAAGATTTGTGCAACAAGTCCTCCGATCAATCATTTATTTTTCGCTGGCGATGCTCTCTTTTTCTGTAGAGCAACCTCAGCACCGGCAAAAAGATTGTTTAATATATTTCGGCATTACGATTAGCCTCGGAAAAAATTATTAATAAAGAAAAATTCAGTATTCATTTTGGTCATCGAATTAATGAACAACAATGAAGAAGACTACAAAATATTCTCGATATACAGAGAGATGGTGGATGTTCAAAATACTTGGATTTGCCTGAAACTATTGGAGCTAAGAAAATCGAACTCTTCCATTGGAAAGAATAAAACAAAAAATGTTAAGTTGGTCTTGTCGATTCCTTTCACAATCTGGTAAGAGGACTATTAAAGTCTATTGGAAAATCACTTCCATTGTATGCTTTGAGTTGCTTCAAGTTACCAAAAGGTACTTGTTCTGATATTGAAAGAGAGATTTCAAGATTTTGGTGGTCGAAGCAGGGACAAGGGAACACATCTTTTATGCATTGGCTGACTGGAAATGAATTTGTTTAACATAATGAAGGAGGCTTGAGATTTAAGGATATAAAATAATTCAATAATGCATTACTAGCTAAACAAATCTGGCGAATTCTACAGTACCCACATAGTTAATTAGCTCGTACACTAAAAGGTTGATATTTTCCCAACACATCTATTTTAAAGGAGTTAGAAGGCATGTATTCTTCATATGGATGGAAATCCCTCTTACGTGGAAGAGATTTACCGGAAAAAAAGTTTGTACTTTTTGATTGGTAATGGTGAAGTGACAGACATGTGGTTTGATCCATGGCTTAATACAACCCCACTAAGACCTCCTCGTCCAAAATTGGATATTGGAATAGATGAGTTACGGGTGAAGGAGATCATTTCAGGTGATAACATATGGAATTACAAAAAATTGCAAAATTAGTTCATGAGGAGGATCTCCAGTTAATCAGTTCCATGAAATTACCAATCAAAACATCACCGGACTGTTTGGGTTGGTTTTTATAACCTAGATGGAATTTATTTCGTAAAATTTAGCTATTATATTGCTTCTCACCAGTCTTCTATGGAACTAAGTTCACAGTTTTCAGAACACACTCTAACTTTACAAAAACAAATATGGAACTTAGATGTCATGTCCAAAGTCAAACACTTCTTATGGAGAGCTACGCATGGTCTTCTACCTTGTAGAGAAGAATTACAGTGGTGGCATAGTATCTCAGATCCTTTTTATAAAAGATGTTCTCGAAGAGAGACAATAGATCACATCTTATTCACATTTCTAGTGATCAGAAATCTGTGGAACAGAGTACCAATACCAAACAACTCATTCATGGACCCTGGCACTTCTTCCCAAGAGAAACTTTCACAGTTGTTTGACTACTACAAATTCAGTAAAGATACGCAGGAGCAACGCGCACTACCATTTCTTCTATTATGGCATATATGAAAATCAAGAAATATGGAGTTATTCTAGAATACTTCACTAACCACTATGCAGATGTACCAGTTTACGATGGTGAATTTTGAGAATTGGTTTCAAGTTAATAGCAGAGTAAAAGAAGTGAAGAAGACAAGAACTTTGTCTGAATGGAAAAGACCAAATTCAACTTGGATAAAATGTAATTATGATGCATCGTTCTTCAACCAATATTCAAATGCTCATGCCAAATAGTTGTTCCCGATAATAAAATGAAACCTTCTGCAAAGTTGCAATAGCCACAGGTAGTTGTGTCAACTCACCATTGGAAGCAAAGTTACAAAGTTAAATCATGGCAATGCAACACGTTTGTATATTAGGATTTAAGAAAATTTGCTTTGAAGGTGATAATCAAACTCTTATTAGCATTCTACAAGGACAAAAGAAAATTTTCAAAGTGGGTAATTGGATAAGAGATGTACTTTACTGGAGTATCATATTTGGTGAAGTTAGGTTCAATTGGACACCTTGACAATCTAATAAACCGACTCATATTTTATCAAAGTCTCAATTATCTAACCATAGTGTATTTTCAATACTTTATTTTGCTCCAAAACTTGTTGTAAATGCATTACATGAAGATAACTTTGTTTTGATTATTCACTAATAAAGTACATGAGTTAAAAAAATAATAATAATAATTTATGGAACAATGTATTTTTAAATGAAATTAGACATTGTTTTCAATATTCAAGGAAAATATAACTTATATATTTTATATTCTAATTAATACGTGTTTTTACAAAATTTAAAAGCTACTAATTTTTTTTTATAAATTCATGTTTACATAAATAACTGTGAAAATACGAATATACATAATTACGAAAATAGGATTTTATATATTTAACAAGTGATAATATTACATGAATCTTATAATCAAGTTACCATAATAACTTTGAAAGAGTGTTGTTCACATAAATAACTTTAAAGTAAACTAACAACTTTTGATTGGCTATAAGATTGAAACGTCGTAAGAAATGTACTTAATGTATATTAATCTTTCTGGGACACTACATTCACAGCCACGGGATCGTGGATTTGGTGGAAAATTTTACAACTTCGGTCTATTGCCAAGCATTTTCTTCGCTATTCTCTTCTTCTGGTTGTACAGTCAATTTCTGGTTTGATAATTGGACCGACAGGGGTAGTCCTAGTAACATTGTTAGAGATTTGTTCTCTACAAAGCTGGGCATTTTACGCTTCTCCATTGTTGCCGCAACTTTTCCCAACGGCGCATGGTGATTTCGTCGTCCGCATATTCCTCATCTTCTCCAACTAACGAACTTCATCTCTACTTTGTATGTCTTAAACCACGATGCTGGTCCTGACATACCCACCTGAAAACATAATTAAGATTCTTACCGCCCTTCCTTCTCATTGCGCGCTATTTGGAACCAGTTGTGCACCAAGCATCCCAAACCAATGTGAACCCGTCTTGTCTGGATATCACAAGGCACTCCCCGGCTAGCATTCATCACGTGGCTAGATTTGCAAGACCGTCTCTCAACTGGAACTCGTATGAGGGCATGAGGTATTCACCAATCATGTGTTCTATGTGGAGAACCGGATGAATCGATAGATCATTTATTTTTCACATGTCCTTACACTTATACGACGTGGACTCAACTCATTGGATCGCTCAATGGTAGCTGCGCAAATCATGACTGGAATATGACTCTTTCCCACATGTTGTCACTTTTGCCAGAGCTTGATCGCATCCTGCTGCACTTCTGTTTTCATGTAGCAATCTATTACATATGGAAGGAACACAACGACCAAATCCACCATTATACACTAAAACAACCACAAGTCCTCACTCGTCTTTTGCGAGGCCATATCACATCTATGTTGTCCTCCTTGCACTATTTGTACACTCACTAGCTTTCAGGTCTTGGCCATCGTTGGGCATATATCCAACAACCCTCCTTTTCTCATAACTAGGTTTCTCCCACATGGTTTACTAGTTATAGTTTTTAATAAAGCTGTTGAGACCTGGTCCGAACCAATTATTTTCTTGTTTTCTCTTCTTCTGTTTTTCTGGATTTTACAACTGCTCTTTTTAATTATTATATACACATGCTCGGTCCAATGCTTTTAAAGACCATAATCTATATTTAAAAAAATGTGATCAAAATTTGGTTAGAAATTGCACACAAAAGAATTTGACCAAAACCAGTCAATTATTTCTGATCAATATTCGATCAATCTTTAACTAGTTTAAGATTTAAAAAAATTTGGTCATACTACAAAAAAAAAAAAAGAAATCAGTAATATTAAATATTTTAATATAGGAAAAATGAGAAAATCGCATTTTTAATACGAAAGTATTATTTTCTCATTTTAAAGATAGACACTTACGGCTTCGGGTTGGATCTCTTGAGGAAATAGAAGCGACGGACTTTGGTGGATACGCATGAATAATAAACTCGAGTTCGTTGCCAAGCCAAGTCTGAAGGCGTTCAAAGTCATCCTTGATGACTGAAGCCGTGATGGAAACCTAGCCGGTTGACTCGTAAATCGTCGTGGCTCTCAACATCCAGACCAGTCATTTTCTCCGCCTGAAAAGTGGTTTCCGCGTGGGTAGCGTCGAAGCTTGCTTCCTCGCTTTTTCAGAGCCATCACCGGGGCTTCGGAGACCATCTCCGGCGGATCCGCAACTTGTCGGCGGTGGTAGAAGCTGCTTGAGTTCTTTGAGTAGTTTCTAGGGTTTCTTTTTTTTTTATTGGGCTCAGCCTAAATTTGTTTGGGGATAGCTCAATCCAGATTGAATTTTAAGTTGTTAGATGGATTTTCTGTTTTGTATTGGGCTGAGATTGCTTGTTTGGGCCCCTTCAAAACTATAAATTTTTACAAAACTGAAATTCCTTACTTTCTACGCATGTAATGACATGGCATGATGACATGGCATTACTATGTTATGTCAACATTTCACGTCAGAAAAATGGTGATGTGGCGTGATAACATGCCATGTCATCTTGCCACATCATCATTTAAAATTTTCAAAAAATTATCATTTGCTTTTAAAAATACATATATATATATATATATAAATTATGTTATAAAAGATATTTAAAAATTAAAACTTCTAATAAAATATCTAAAATCTAAATTTAAATTATTAAATATTTAATTAATTGAATCGAATCCTCTACTCTCTAAAAAATAAAAATTTAACAAAAAAATATTTAAAAGTTTTACCTTGAAGGTTTAAAAATTTTATGTAATTTTATTAATTTTTAATATTATAACTGAATCAAACTATATATACCTTTGATATTAATTCATATTAAAAAAATAGTTTACTCAGTTTCATATAATCATAAAAATATAAACCTTAAGATTAATCTCTTAGTATAGGGAATTCAATTCAACTTTTAAAATTTTCAATAATTTAAATGTAGATTTTTTTATATATTTGATGTACATCTTTAATTTTCAAATATTTTAAATATATTTTGTATCTTAATTTTTATATATTTTGTATTTAAAAATTTTGAAATGATGAGGTAGTGTGATGACATGTCATGTAATCATGTCATATCACCACTTTTTGACATAGCGTGCAAACATAACAATAATTTTTTATCATGCCGCGTAAAAAGTAAGGTGTTTCATGGTTTGTTTTCTAAAAGTTTATAGTTTGAAGGTTTAAAGTGTAAAGTAAAGTTTAAAGTGATAGAAAGTTATATTTTGATGGTCAAAAAAAAAAAAATTTCCGAGAAAAAATTATGATCATTTTCTAACAAGTGCATATTTTGGCCTGGAAATTTTGTGACCAAACTAACAACCAAAGACAATTTTGAAAATATTTTTGACGAATATTTTATGAATTTTATTTTTACTTCTTTCCATGACAACATTTACCACAAAATGATCTGAATTTTTTTACAATTTCTCGACTAAATTCTGTTTCGACAAAAAAATAAATAAAAAAATGTTTGGTCCGTAAATGGTCAAATTTTTATACCAAACCTATTTTCGACCAACAAGTTTTGACCAATACAGTTTGGTTAATAAATGATCAAAGAATATTATTTCTGACCAATTTTTGATGAAAATAGTCAAAAATAAAATGTTCTTTTTATAGTGTATTTTATATATTGTTTATTGTTGAACTACAAGATGCATATCTCTTTTTAAAAAATTGCGTAGAGTATCTTAAGTAAAATAGTTTGGCAACTAGGCACATTATCGAACTTCAAAACTCTTGTCGTCTCATGTTCTCTTCTTAAATCTGTTAATTAGATTATTATATATTTTCCACCCTCTTGTTTGTGTTTGAAGGGGAAAAAAAAAAGCATGACACTTTATAAAACTTTTCGGACTTTGTTAGGTGCTCTGGTCGGTTGTTGTGGTGGGATCCGAAACTCTCAGTTGCAAGATTTTTTCAGTAACCTAATTGAAACAAAATTCAGTTCAATAATATATGTCACTCATTTTGGTCGTTTGTTAATTCATGTAAAATCTAGTCAAGAAACGAAGGCACTCTTAACACTATTTAAACAGATAATGAAATATTAAGTTGACTCAGCATACAAATTCTTTCAATATCATCTGATTAAAACATATATGAAATATCATTCTTCATGCTGCCCATGAACCACTTTGTTGCCGCCCAAAATCTGAAACTTTCCAAGTGACAAAGTTTGGATAGACTGATTTGTAATTTAACCATGGCATAATATTTTCGTGAGGATGTAGAAGATAAAATAATATGAACTCTAATTCAAAAGGATTAGATTAGGGCTACTTTACTGAATATTCATTATAGGCTTCATATATAATTAGGTAAATATACATGGGAAAATAATATTAGATTGGGCTAATTTGCTCAAGATACATTAGTATATTAGTATATTGGAAATTAAGTAAGGTTAATTTGCCTACTATACATCACTTTAATAATATTAAGTAAATGTACATATGTTTGTATAATTAGTTATCTAATTTTAATATATCTCAATTTTAACCTTTCTGTCTCACACTTTCTTCAGGTGTTACTCATTTCCCTATCTCCTTCATTTTTTTTGTTTTTCTAAATTTCATCATTTTTCTTTTTTTGACATATAAAAACATGTAAAATAATAATTTAATCACAAAAATTACATAAAAATAACATAATTTTTTATTGAATCTAACATGACAAAAATTATTTAAAACAGATATATATTTTTAAAATAGAGAATAGTAAATTTGTTTAATAAGATATAAACTCAGGAATAGTCGGACTACTGAACGTAATAGACGGATTACTGAAAAAAAATATAAACCCAAAACCTCAAAATAAAAACCCAAAACCCAAAAATAAAAACTCAAAACCCAAAAATATAAACTCAAAATTCAAAATATAAACCTAAAACCCAAAATATAAACCCAAAACCCCAGAATATAAACTCAAAGCCCCAAAATATAAACTCAAAACTGAAAAATATAAACCCAAAACCCAAAAGTATAAACCCTAAACCCCAAAATAAAAATTCTAAACCAAAAATATAAACCATAAATCAAAAATAAAACCCAAAATTACAAACCAAAAACCCAAATTAAAAACTCAAAACCCAAAATATAAACCATAAATCCAAAATATAAACTCTAACCCCAAAATATAAATCATTTACCCAAAATATAAATTTCAGTAATCTGTATATCTAAAGTAGTTAATATATTATTGAAAGGGGGGTGAAAAAAAGAAGCAAGTGAGAAAGAGTAAGAGAAGAAAGGAAAGAGAAATGATAATATGCATTTATGAAAAATTGGGAAGTGAGAGAGTGTGGGTAGGTAAGTGTAAATGATATTTAGTTAATTTTAGTGTATATTATGTTTATAGGTTACAATTACTCAATTAAGTAACTAAACACTTTTGTGTATAATTAGATTTTTAGGTATAATTATAGTACTATTATCTCTCTTTCAACCTTTCTTTCTCTCTCCTCTTTCTCGAAATATATATTTCCTTAAACATTTTTAAATTTTACCCAACATCTTTTTACTACCAATTAAAATATTAGAATAAATGTTACCTATAACACATATTTTTTTCTACATCTAACAAAATTAAAAATTAATTAAAATAGATTTATATTTTATAAAATAGTGAATAATGACCATAACCTAAATTAAAAACCATAAACCAAAAAGTAAACCCTAAACAAAAAAATATAAACTCAAACACAAAATATAAACCCCGCACAAAAAAATATAAACCCCAAACACATATATATAAACCTCAAACACACAAATGTAAATCCCACACAAAATATAAACCTCAAACACAAAATATAAACTCTAAGTACAAAATATAAACAAAAAATAATAAATCCTAAACACAAAAAAGTAAACTACAAACACAAAATATAAACTCTAAACAAAAAAAATAAACCCTAAATACAAAATATAAACCCCAAAACACAAAAATATACACCCTAAACAAAAAAAAATAAAACATAAATACAAAATATGAACCCCATACACAAAAATATAAATCATAAACCCAAAATTTAAACTATAAACACAAAATATAAACCCTAAACAAAAAATATAAACCCAAAACCCAAAATATAAAACCTAAATCCAAAATATAGACCCAAAATATTCATCTTAAACCCAAAATATAAATCCTAAACCCAAAAATATAAATTCTAAATCCAAAATCCAAAATATAAACCCTAAACCCAAAATATAAATCTTAAACTCAAAATATAAACTCTAAACCCAAAATATATACCCTAAACCCAAAATATATACCATAAACCCACAAATAAATTTCATCACTACGTATATCAGAAGTAGTTTGTATATTATGGAAATAGGAGTGGAAAAAATTAGCGAGTGAGAGAGAGTGAGAGAGTGAGAAAAAGAGAGAAAGAGTAAAATGTCATTTAAAAAAGATCGTATAGTATATTTATTCACTAGATGTCATTTCTTAATTATAGACAATGTAATGTATACTAAGTGGTATTTCCTTAGTAGATTTGTGGTGAGTAGTGTGGGTATTATAGATGTTATAGAAGGGTAATTGTAATACATAAACATAATATACTCTACAATTAACAAAATAACATCTACCTATAACCTACATACACTCTCTCACCTCACACTTTTTCATAAATACAATTTTTATCTTTCTCTTTCCTTTCATGTCTCACTCTCTCTCACTCGCTTTTTTTTTTCCACCCCCTTACGTTAATATACGAATTACTTAAGATATGCGGACTACTGAAATTTATATTTTGGGTTCAAGTTTTATATTTTGGGATTAAGGTTTATATTTTGGGATTAGGATTTAGATTTTAGGCTTAGGGTTTATAATTTGTATTTAGAGTTTATATTTTGGGTTATGGGTTTTTATTTTAGGTTTTGGGTTTATTTTTGGGGGGTTTTAGGTTTATATTTTGAATTTAGGGTTTCGATTTTGGGTTTAGTGTTTATATTTTGGGTTTATGATATATATTTTAGTTTAAGGTATATATTTGGGGTTTAGGGTATATATTTGAGTTTTAGAGTATATAATACAAATAAAACTTTTTTCCACCCCTTTCCAGAATATACAAACTACTTCAGATATACGGACTACTCGATTTATTTTTGGGGTTTAGGGTACATATTTTGAGTTTAGGGTACATATTGGGGGTTTAGGGTATATATTTGAGGTTTAGGGTATATATTTGGGGTTTAGAGTATATAATACAAATAAAACTTTTTTCCACCCCTTTCCAGAATATACAAACTACTTCAGATATACAGACTATTCAATTTAGTTTTGGAGTTTATGGTACATATTTGGGGTTTAGGGTACATATTTGAGATTTAGGGTATATATTTGGGGGTTGGAGTATATATTTTTAGGTTTATGATATATATTTGGGATTTAGGGTATTTTGGATTTAGAATCACTATTCACTATTGAATTAAATATATATCCAATTTAAATAGTTTTAATCATGGGTTAATTTGTGGAATAACCTTTTGTTTCAGTAAATTAGCTCAATATAGATATTTGTGCATAATTAGATTGTTAAGTAATAATATGCAACTGATATCTCCACAAAACCCTTGTGTGCAGTCTACTCGCACAAGTGTGCAGTCCACTCGCGTAAGTGTGCAGTCCACTCGTGCAAGTGTGCAGTTTACATGACTTCATGTCTTTCTCTCTCTTGTTTGTTTTTTTCACCCATTTCATTTGTTTTTAAAGATTAACATTTTTAATTCAAATAATCAAATTATAAAATCTTACTTAAAAACACACAAATTTTTATATGAATCTAACATGACTAAAATTATTTAAAACGGATTTATATTTGTTAAATGGTGAATAGTAAATTTTTTTAATACAATATTAACCCAGGAATAGTCGGACTACTGAACATAATAGTCAGACTACTAGAAAAAATAGAACCCAAAACCCTAAAATATAAACCTAAAACCCCAAAATATAAACCTAAAACCCCAAAATATAAACCCTAAACCCCAAATATAAACCCAAAACCCCAAATATAAATCCTAAACCAAAAATATAAACTAAAAACCCCAAAATATAAACATAATAGCCGGAATACTGAAAAAATATAAACCCTAAACCCCAAATATAAACCCAAAACATAAACACAAAATATAAACCCAAAACCCAAAAATATAAACCCTAAATCCCAAAATATAAACTCAAAACCCCAAAAGATAAACATAAAACCCAAAATATAAACCCAAAACCCAAAATATAAACCTAAAACCCAAAATAAAAACCCTAAACCCAAAATTCAAAAGATAAAATATAAACCCAAATCTAAATCCTAAACCCCAAAATCTAATAACCCCAAAATTTAAACCTAAACCCAAAATATAAACCCTAAATCCAAACATATAAACCCTAAACCCAAATTTCACATTTCATCCAATATTTTTCTAAACCCAATAAAAACATAAAATTTCAAATATTAAATAACAAAATGTTACGAATAAAACACATATTTTTTAACATATAACATGACTAAAATTATTTAAAATGGAGTTATATTTATGAAATAGTGAATAGTGTCATAAACTCTAAAATATAAACCAAAATTACAAAATATAAACCCTAAACCAAAAATCCAAAATATAAACCCTAAACCCAAACATCTAAACCCTAAACCCAAACATCTAAACCTTAAACCCAAACATATAAACCCTAAACCTAAATATATAAATCTTAAACCCAAAATATAGATCCAAATTCAAAATATAAACTCTTAACTCAAGAAATAAATTACAGTAATCTGTATACCAGAAGATCGTGCGTATATTTTGGAAAGAGGAATGAAAAAAAAAACAAGCAAGTGAAAGAGAGTGAGAGTGAAGAGAGAGAGAAATGGTAAAATTAAATTAATGAAAAGTTATAAAGTAAACTTAGGGAGTAAATGTCATTTTGTTAATTATAGAATATGTTATTATTATCTAGTGCAATTACCCTTTAATCATGTTAGATTTAGAAGAAAAAAATATTTGTTTTTACATAACATTTTGTTTTTTATAAAAATAAATATCAATGTATTAATTAGTAATAATAGATGATTGTGAAAATTAAAATTGTCTTAAAAAAAACAAATCGTATGAAAGAGAAAGGAAAAAAGAAAGAAGAGATTAAAAAGAGCATATGAGTAGTATAATAATACCAACTAACTAATAATACACTATTACGTATATTTATTTAATTTTAATTAATATATATATATATATATATATATATTTCAAATTAGCCTATTATAGAAAGGGAGATAAAAAAACAAATTAGCTAGTGAGAGAAATAGTCCAAGGGTAAAGAAGAATTGTCTAAATTTGATATTTAACCAATATAACTTAGGTGATAGATTGTTAATTATAAGATGTAAAGTTGTTATTCAGTAATATTATCCTATATGAATAATCAGAATTTGATAAGAATATATACATAAATATTGGTAGGCTGATGAGTTAGCTTTTGTCAGATTTCACATATATTTTCTTGGAAAGTGGAATAGCAGAAAGAGAAAGAGAGAAAACAAACAAAATAACCAGTGACTGTCAAGTCATTTCCAAATGCTAAGTGATGAAAGCTGAAAATTTCCATTAACATTAATATATTATTCTGTAAATTTTCATGTTTTCAATCCTTTTTTCGCTAGAATATGAAAAATTCTTTAAATTTTCTAAAAGTTCATTTTCATGTTCGGAAGAGACAAATTATTTATTTACAACCTTTTTATCAACCACAAGAGGATCCAGTTTTTTTTCTTTCTTTTCTAGTATCATATCAGTTTTTTATTTTTGTTAATACTTAGCTATATGATGTAAAATATTTTTCTGTTAAAACTAGTAATTCATTAAACTAATTTCTATAATAAAACCATTAATCTTATAGAGAGATTAACCTGAAAAGACAGACATCCTGCTTGGTGACTAATATTGAGTTAGTTTCAGAAGTCGTCCCATCTTTCTTGAAGATAGGTTTTTCCGATGAAAGTGAATTCGAGAACATCAAGAGACAGGTGGTTGAGGAGCAATCACCGGCACAATCCTGATATGATTTTGAGTTGAAACTGTCAAAGAGCGGATAACTACTTGGCAGTTCGACGTCTTCGGGAGTCAGTGTACGTTATTCCCGGGGATAATTTTCCTAATGGAGATGAATCATAGTCGCGCGTTTCTTCAGAATTTGCAAGCTCTTCTAGGTTATGATTTCATTTTTACAGTTGATCCTTCAAGTCGTAATGGGGGATAAGCTATATTAGCATTATCTGAATTTTAAGTTGATGTTATTTTTTTAATAAGAATGTAATTGATACTTTAGTTACAATTCAAAGCAATAAAGTATTTATCTCTTTTGTCTATGGAGAACATGTTTGTCACAAAGAGAAAGAGTTTTGGAACAATTAAAACGAAGAACACAAAGATATAAACCATGCGCTATGATTGGTGATTTCAATGAGATCATTGACCACACTGAAAAACAAGGAGGGCGAAAAAGAAGTGACAATTCATTTTTGGATTTCTGACTAATGCGAGAATGTTGTGGTATGATTGATTTCCTGTTCCGGGGGGAATAAACTCTCTTGGGTAGATCAAAGAGGATATAATACGGTGATATGTCGACTAGATAGAGCAATGGGTGATGAGGAATGGTATGATTTCTTTCAACATTCCCATTTAGATTAAAAGTATTTTTTGTGTTCTGACCATCGACCAATTATTTTATACATGGATAAAAGGAAAGTTTTCGGCTCACATCAATTTTGATTTGATAAAAGGTGGATCGACAAGGATAATTTTGAGCAGGTGGTTAAAAAAGGATGGGGACCACATACTTTGTCAAAAGATATAGGTTCAATGATCAAAGATTGTCGACCTTACATTTCGAAATGGCAAAAGAAGGAGTACTTACATTCATCGGTAACCATTGAAGATTTAAAGGTACAATTAGAACAGGCTCATTCGAATGATAATTTATATGCGAGGCTTCCTGGTTTTCTAGAAAGTCTCCGCCTTGCACTTACAAAGGAAGAACTTTTTTGGAAACAAAAAAGTAGAATTACCTGGCTGAAGGAGGGGGACAAGAATACAACATTTTTTCATGCTTCGAAAAAACAGAGACGAGCGAGGAACCGTATTATGGGACTTATGAAAAAATCTGGGGAATGGACGGAGAAAGAAAAGGAGATAGAGCAGGAAGAGGTTATTTACTTCCAATCTCTATTCACAAGTGCAAAGGTACTGAATACTCAAGAGGCACTGGGTCCAATTAAACCACGGGTAATAGATGTGATGAGTCAAAAGTTGATGGCTCCACTTGCTGAGCTATAAGTGAGGAATGCTTTTTTCTTTATGAACATGATGACTCTGTATTTTTCATGGTTTTTAGAAGTCATTTAGCATCATTTTTGAGGTCTTTAGGTGTGCATATATCACATTTATAGTTGTTTTTAGTAAGTTTGTGATTTTTAGGGATTTTTGCATTAGCATTTGCATATACACGCATTTTTGAGATTTTTCAGGACTTTCATGAGTTTTCGGAACATAAGTGGAAATTTGGGCAAGAACCTGAAAAAGGGTGCCAGACCTTGAAGAAGGGTGCAGAACCTGAAAAAAGTGCAGATCCTGAAGAAAAGTGCAGAACCTGAAAAAGGTGCATACCCTGAAGAAGGATGCAAAACCTGAAAAAGGTGCAGACCCTGAAGAAGAATGCAGAACATGAAAAAGGGTGCAGACCCTGAAGAAGAGTGCAGAACCTGAAAAGGGTGTAGACCCTGAAGAAGGATGTGGAACCTGAAAAAGGATGCAGAACCTGAAGCTGCCTTGATCAACTACTTCCAAGCTGCCTTGATCACCAAGTAACTTCACCTCGATCACGATTTCCTATAGATCGATCAACCCTCAACTTGGATCGATCTCAACCTCGACCTCTCGGCTCGATCACTCTCCTAGCCCGGATCAATCCAACGCAACATCCGGGATCAATCTAACACAACATTCTAGATCAATCCAACGCAACATCCTGGATCAATCCAACGCAACATCTTGGATCAATCCAACGCAACATTCTCGATCAATCCAACACAACATCCTGGTTCAATCCAATGAAACATCATCGATCAATCCAACGCAACAACCTGGATCAATCCAACGCAACATTCTCGATCGATCCAACACCATATTTGGATCGATCCAACTTCAACTCCGCCTTGATCCCACCTCTGTAAGCACCTAGAGCTCCTTCGCCTCGGCTCAATCACGTGTGTGTTGGGCACCTCGACCTTGATTCAAGCTCCACCTCGATCCACCATTGGCTCGATCCAACACCACATTTGGATCGATCCACGCTTCAACATGTCTCGATCTCTCTCTCTTTTTGGATCAATTTCAACACCTAAGCTGGCTCGATCATGCATTCGTATCCACCAAAATAAACACGCTCCGACCTGACCGACTCAAATCCAGAATGGACGGACCCAAGACCCAATCCAATAATTGTATTTTTTTTCTTTAATGCATTTTAGGGCTTTTCTCTGAATACTATAAAAGCCCTAAAACGCCTCCATTTGCAAGAAGCTTTACTTTTTTCCTTTTTAGGTTTTTGTCTTAGGTTTCTTTTTCTCTCTTTTTCCCTTTGATGTTCTTAGTGTTCTTGGTGTAAAAGCCATATTTCTTTTTAAGTTTTATGTTAATCTTCTGTTTTCTTTACTTTTCTGCATAATTTAGGGTTGTGTTATATCTTGTGCATATTGATCTAAGTTTTTAAACTTTTAATCTTTTGTTTTAGCTTTGATCATTTTCTGGGTTTGTTACTATTTCATTGATGTTCTTATTTTCTGGGTTTGAGTTCTTAATATTCTTCATAGTTTAACCTTTGATCATCATGTTTAGCTTTGAAGTTACGATTTCTGTTTTTCCTGCTTTCATACCCATGAGTAGTGAGTAGTTTCCTGAAGTTCCTGAGGATGGGGTAGACTAGGGTTGATGTCCTGATCTTACCTTAGCACCTAAACTTGTTTGCATATAGATCTCTTCTGTTTCATTGTGCTTAATGATGGTTTCTTTCACGCCAATCGAAATCTGATCTTGGGCATTCCAGCACCCGAAAAATTTTCAATGGAATGCCTGTTCATGGTGATTTCAGAGATTTTTTCATCCTTACGTAACGCCTTAGATGCTTAGGATATGCATCTTAGCCTAAGTGGTTAGATGCGTAGGGGGTTTTTTTGGCTTAGGTTGGTTCTTCATACCTTCTAGGTAGTGTACCATTATCGGGAGTTAGGTCTGGTGATTTCTTAGGTTGATTCCATTTATCAAGGGATTAGACTTGGTTGCATATGAATCTACTGTCTAAGGATAGCTCATTGTTTGAGGTATGTTAGGTGTTTAAGTAGATTGGGATGGATCTTTTGTTGATTACCCTTGTCCTCAGGAAATGCTTTACACTTGATTGCATATCTACCTTCTCTGCTTTTTCTCTGTTTTTAACTTTTATCCTTTTTAGCTTCTTATGCATGTTTGTTTCTATTTATGCCTTTTTAGTTCTATGCATTTCCTTTTTACTTAGGACTTGTTAGAAAACCCCCTTTTCATATTGGCTTGACTTAGAAGCATCCATTACATCTAGTCTGTTAGTACACACCCATATGGATTGATAACCTTACATACTACAATGACCATGATAGTGGTGTAAGGGATTGATAGCCAGAAAAATCCTACTATCAATTTGGCGCCGTTGCCAGTTGAGTGTTTGTTTGATATATTCTGGATTTTGGATCTATTGAGATCAAGTTCCTTTCTTTTACTTTACTCATTTATGTTTTCTCCTTGTTAGTGCATTTCATGTGTTTTACTTGCACATGGATAACATTAACAACGTTAACCAGCACACCATTGGTGCGGGTGACAACTTAAACATTCACAGACAACGCTATGGAATCAACCCACCTGCTGTCCAGAACAGTAATTTTGAGATCAAGCACATCTTGATAGCTATGGTTCAGGGGAATAAGTTCCTTAGATTACTAATGGAGGATCCACTCGACCACCTGAACGAGTTTGACAAATTCTGCAGTCTCACCAAGATTAATGGTGTGAGTGAGGATGCATTCAAGTTACGTCTCTTTCCCTTCTCTTTGGGTGACAAAGCTTGCCAATGGGGAAAATCCTTTCCTCGGAATTCCATCACCTCCTGGAACGACTGCAAAACGATATTTCTTGCCAAATTCTTCTCCAACTCAAGAACGGCTAGACTTCGCAATGACATATCTGGTTTTGCACAAAGGAATATTGAGACATTCTGTGAAGCTTTGGAGAGGTTCAAAGGGTACACGTTGCAATGCCCACACCATAGATTCAGCAATGCATCCCTTCTTAGTACTCTCTATAGAGGTACTCTCCCCAAGATCAGGATGTTACTTGATACAGCAAGCAATGGGAGCTTCCTGAACCAAGCTGTTGATGATGGTTGGGAGTTAGTGGAGAACTTAGCACAATCCAAAGGCAATTACATTGACGACTATGATAACACTCCTTGGGGCAGCAATGCTTCTGATACCAAAACACAGAGGGAACTCAAAGCTTTGAATGAGAAGTTGGATAAGTTACTCCTTGCACAGCAACATCAAGTTCACTTCATACGTGACGCAGAGCACGTTAAGCTCCAAGGTGGGATGACTGCTCAACAAGAGGAGATTAGTTACATTCAAAACCAAAGGGAATACTACAACGGGTTTCTCAACCACAACAACTATGTAGCACATCCTCAAGATCCAGTTTATCCACCTCAACACCAATAACAAGCTAAGCCTTTCATCAACTATGCTCAAAATCGTGGTTTCCTTCAAAATCTGCAACCACAAGGTAGTTTTCAACATATACAGCAAGTTGATGTTCCTCCAGGTTTCCCCAACAAGAAACCTTTTGTTGCACCTTCAAACATTGAAGCAATGCTGCAGCAAATTCTACAAGGTCATGCTAACAACGCTATGGAAACTTCAAAGAAACTTGTTGAATTGAAGATGCATATTGCTTTCTCATACAATGACCTCCATCAGAATTTTGACGCTATGAACTCAAGGGTTACTACTTTGGAGAGCAAGTCTGCTTCCACTTATGTTTCTACTCCTACCATAAATGAACAACATCCTGGAAAATCAATTCAGCATCCAAAGGAGTATGCACATGTCAATGCTATCTTCTTAGGCAGTACCCCTGACTTTTCTTCCCACCCTTGTCCTACTCACATCACTGAGGACAGTGTTGCTCAAGTTTGGGGGGATTTGAGCCTACATGGAGCTGAAAATGCAGATTTTAGAAAAACTGGTTCCATGACATGGACAAACCCAGACTTAGCTGCCAGAGTCAAGTCTGGTCTTGGCGAAAAGCTATATGCTACAAAGGATAGGGAAACACCCTTTATTCCACCACCTTATATTCCAAAGTTTCCATACCCTTCAAGGTTCAAGAAGGAGATAACAGAGAAGTACCCAGCAATCTTTGAAATGTACAAGAAGGATGGTGAAACTCAAGGAATGTTGGTACCAAATGATGAATGCAACGCCTTAATAGCAGAGAAGCAAGACGATCATGGTTCATTCACTCTACCATGTTCACTAATCTCCCTAGCCTTCAACAAATGCTTATGTGATTTAGGGGCATCCATTAATTTGATGCATCTTTCCACTGCCAACAAGCTAGGATTCAATGAATATAAAGCTTCTAATATAACTCTATTGTTGGCAGATAAATCCACTAGGCATCCTATTGGTACTCTGAAAAATGTACCCATCAAGATTGGGAGTATAAAGATACCCACAGACTTTGTGGTGTTGGATATGGACAAGGAACCAAAGGATCCACTAATCTTAGGAAGACCATTCTTAGCTACGGTTGGAGTTTTTATCAATGTTAAGAAAGGCAATATCAGGTTGAACATAGGGAATGGTCTAAAGATGATCTTCAACATCAAGGACAAGACAAAGAAGCCTACAATCCAAGGTCAGCTATTCTCTATCAAGGAGATGAATGAGGACAATCATGAGTACGGGTACTCAAGCAGTGATTCACTGGATTATGAGCTTATAAAGGACCCAAACAAGATTTCATAGCATACATAAGCATTTGGGGTTGTCAAGGAACCAGATGCAGGAGTTCCTGCAGAGGTAGAGGAAACCAGAAAACTGAGGGTAACAACTAACCAAAGCAAACTTCCCATTTCAAAAGAAGGAAATTCTGAGCTCAAGCACCAACTTGTGCACATCTCACCTCAGAAGCCCACTTCGGGCATAACCTTCTCTGAAAATGGATTTGAGTTTCAAACTCCAACAACGGATCTCCAAAAGGGTGACCAAGTGGTTCTGCTCAACCCGATGCTCAAGCATTATCAAGGGAATGCAAACCCAAAATACCTCCAGAGCTTCATAATCAAGGAAACTCTACTTGATGGAGGAATCATGCTTGCTGTGGAACTTGATAAGGGGTAGAAAGTGAACAGCCAATCCAACCCAAACAATGGTGGTTGGATACGTCCAGAAAGAAAACCTGGTGAAAATACCTCAGTTCTCCTTAGAGGACTGTCTCAGGGTCACTAGAGTCTAAACAGGAAGTCAAGCTTAGTGACTATAAACAAGCTCACTTGGGAGGAAGTCCCATGTTTATCCTTGTACATATAAAGTCTTTAAATTTATGTTTTAGTTCTTCTTTTAATGCATTTAAGTTTCTATCTGATCTTGGTGTTTTAGGTACTTCATAGTCGAGCCACATAAAGACGCTCGATCGATCCATGTTTCGGTAATGATTGAGCTACTTCAAACCATGATCGAGCCTGAAACACGTTTTTGATCGAGCGCAAACTTTTTACATCAAACTGGGCTGATCACATTGCGCATTCAACGCCCGAGACCCATCACCTCGATCTCCACTTCAGCCACTCTCTTCACCTCAACCTGAAAACAGTACAACTCCAAACACTTTTCATTGTATATACCAAAGTATATTTCTTTTCTGTTGTTGTGTTTTGGTCCTAAACCCTTCTTTGAACTTTTATTACACAAGGGACTGTGCAATTTAAGTTTGGGGGAGAGTTTAGGAGGTACTGGTCATGTTTACTTGTTTTCTTATTTCAATGTTGCATCTAAGGCATACAAAAACAAAAAAAAATCAAAATTTTTTCGAAAATCGTTTTCAAAAACAGAGTGTTCATGTAGTTGCATTTAGGTTGTCGTCACTTGCATAGGAAACTAGGACCTTGTAAGTATGTTTTATCTTAGAAAATGTAAGTGCTCTGGTTATTAGTTGTCTAATGCATCCTGAAATTGTCTGAAGTAAAACTGCACCTTGCTTGGAAAGTGAACCTGCATGATCATTTATCTCCTGAAGCATACTGTGATTTAAAGTTTGCTCCTATCTATTGGAACTTAAAATTTGAATGTATAATTATCATGTTTTGTGTTGAATATGAACTCATGGATAATATATACATATTTGGGTTATCTTCTACCTTTTACCACTCTTGTTAACCCAAGTAGAATCCTCACCTTTGAACCTTGCCTTCTTTCAAACCCTGAATTTACTACTGAGTGACATGTCTTTTATGGAATGAGCTTGGTAGAACATTTTATATTCGAACTGACATGAATAGGGTCTCATGTAGTTCTAGTCCATGATTTTTTGACTAAATAGGACTAGGTGGGATTCCATTTTGGATGTTGGTTTGGGTGGAAATGAATGAAAGGGTATTGGTAGTTGGTAAAAAGGAAATGTTAAGAAAGAACCTTAGGAGAGGAATGGAAAAAAATCAGAATATGCTAGTAGAAAGTTTGGGGGAACAATTGTATGCAAAAGGAGTATGGCTAGTGCAGAATAAGAGAAAGTATATGACAATGAATTCAAAAGGGTAAAACCCAAAAGATAGTATAAACAAAAAGGTCGAAAGCCATAAGAGTTTAAGTAAATAAGTTCTTGAAACAGCTAGCAACCATTTAAGAAAGAAGTCTCTCCTAAGTGTAACAAGGAAAATATGAAAAAGGGAGAATGTGAATGGGTATGATCACTTTGAGTTTCAAAAGGGTAGAATTTAGGACCTCCTTACTGGGTAGAATCAGGAAACTTAGGTTTCATTAGCATTAGGTAGATGGGGTTCTATTTTTGTATGCATCTAAGTATTCCTACCTTTAGCATTTTGCTAAAGCTCATTCCCTTTTGAGAGAACCCTTATTTTGAATCATTAGCCATTTCATGAAGGGGTCATCTTTACTCCTTAAACTGTCCTTGACCAAATGAGTTCATTGAAAGCACATGACTTGATCCATGGTTCTTAATTATTGAATGTTAAAGGAGCAAATGAATTTGAATGCATTGTGGAAGTTGGAATTGGTTTGTGATAAACTGTGATGAGTATGGCTAAAGTTTTTAAGTAGGACGAGCTTAGGACTGCATTCTAGAACTAGTAACCAGGACATTAATATTACTTGTGTTAGCAGTATGTTTTGGTTCTGAGTTCCCATTTTCAAACCACACTCACAGACTTCTGAATTATTTTGCTTGAGGGCAAGCAAGGATTTAGTTTGAAGGAATTGATGAATTTGTATTTTCATGGTATTTAGAAGTCATTTAGCATCAATTTTGAAGTCTTTAGGTGTGTATATATCACATTTATAGTTGTTTTTAGTAAGTTTGTGATTTTTAGGGATTTTTGCATTAGCATTTGCATATACACGCATTTTGGAGATTTTCCAGGACTTTCAGGAGTTTTCAGAACATAAGTGGAAATTTGGGCAAGAACCTGAAAAAGGGTGCAAGACCTTGAAGAAGGGTGCAGAACCTGAAAAAAGGTGTAGACCCTGAAGAAGGGTGCAAAACCTGAAAAAGGTGCAGACCCTGAAGAAGGATGCAGAACTTAAAAAGGTGTAGACCCTGAAGAAGGATGCAGAACCTGAAAAATGGTGCAGACCCTAAAGAAAGGTGCAGAACCTGAAAAGGGTGCAGACCCTGAAGAAGGATGCAAAACCTGAAAAAGAGTGCAGAACCTAAAGCTGCCTCGATCAATTGCTTCCAAGCTGCCTCGATTAACTGCTTCCAAGCTGCCTCGATCACCAAGTAGCTTCACCTCGATCATGTTTTCCTTTGGATCGATCCAACTTCAACTTGGATCGATCCCAACCTCGTCCTCTCGGCTCGATCACTCTCATATCCCGTATCAATCCAACGCAACATCCTAGATCAATCCAACACAAATTATAGATCAATCCAACGCAACATCCTGGATCAATCCAACGCAACATCCTAGATTAATCCAACACAACATCCTGGATCAATCCAACACAAAATCCTGGATCAATCCAACGCAATATCCTGGATCAATCCAACGCAACATCCTAGATTAATCCAACACAACATCCTGGATCAATCCAACACAAAATCCTGGATCAATCCAACGCAATATCCTGGATCAATCCAACGCAACATCCTAGATTAATCCAACACAACATCCTGGATCAATCCAACACAAAATCCTGGATCAATCCAACGCAATATCCTGGATCAATCCAACGCAACATCCTAGATTAATCCAACACAACATCCTGGATCAATCCAACACAAAATCCTGGATCAATCCAACGCAATATCCTGGATCAATCCAACGCAACATCCTAGATTAATCCAACACAACATCCTGGATCAATCCAACACAAAATCCTGGATCAATCCAACGCAATATCCTGGATCAATCCAACGCAACATCCTAGATTAATCCAACACAACATCCTGGATCAATCCAACACAAAATCCTGGATCAATCCAACGCAATATCCTGGATCAATCCAACGCAATATTCTGGATTGATCCAACACCACAGTTGGATCGATCCAACTTCAACTCTACCTCGATCCCACCTCCATAAGCACCTCGAGCTCCTTTGTCTCGGCTCGATCACGCGTGTGTTGTGTACCTCAACCTAGGCTCAAGCTCCACCTTGATCCACCATTGGCTTGATCCAACACCACATTTGGATCGATCCACGCTTCAACACACCTCGATCTCTCTCTCTTTTTGGATCGATCTCACCACCTAGCTGGCTCGATCACGCATTCGTCTCCACCAAGATAAACACGCTCCGACCCGACCGACACGAATCCAGAATAGATGGACCCAAGACCCAATCCAATGATTGTATTTTGTCTTTTATGTGTTTTAGGGCTTTTCTTTGAACACTATAAAAGCCCTAAAACGCCTCCATTTCCAACAAGCTTTACTTTTTGCCTTTTTAGGTTTTTGTCTTAGGTTTCTTTTTCTCTCTTTTTCCCTTTGATTTTCTTAGTGTTCTTGGTTTAAAACCCATATTTCTTTTTAAGTTTTATGTTAATCTTCTTTTTTCTTTACTTTTCTGCATAATTTAGGGTTGTGTTTTATCTGGTGCATATTGATCTAAGTTTTTAAGCTTTTAATCTTCTGTTTTAGCTTTGATCATTTTATGGGTTTGTTACTGTTTCATAGCTGTTCTTATTTTCTGGGTTTGAGTTCTTGATGTTCTTCATAGTTTAACCTTTGATCATCATGTTTAGCTTTGAAGTTATGAATTATGTTTTTCCTGCTTTTATACCCATGAGTAGTGAGTAGTTTCCTGAAGTTCCTGAGGATGGGGTAGACTAGGGTTGATGTCCTGATCTTACCTTAGCACCTAAGCTTATTTGCACATAGATCCTTTCCGTTTCATTGTGCTTAATGCTGGTTTCTTTCACGCCAATCGAAATCTGATCTTGGGCATTCCAGCACCCGAAAAGTGTTCAATGGAATGCCTGATCATGGTGATTTCAGAGATTTGTTCATGCTTACTTAACGCCTTAGATTCTTAGGATATGCATCTCAGCCTATGAGGTTAGATGTCTAGGGGGCTTTTTGGCTTTAGTAGGTTGGTTCTTCATGCCTTCTAGGTAGTGTACCGTTAACTGGAGTTAGGTCTGGTGATTGCTTAGATTGATTCCATTTATCAAGGGATTGGACTTGTTTGCATATGAATCTATTGTCTAGGGATAGCTCATTGTTTGAGGTATGTTAGGTGTTTAGGTAGATTGAGATTGATCTCTGGTTCATTACCCTTGTCCTCAAGAACTGCTTTACACTTGATTGCATCTCTACCTTCTATGCTTTTTCTCTGTTTTTACCTTTTACCCTTTTTAGCTTCTTATGCATGTTTGTTTTTGTTTATGCCTTTTTAGTTCTATGCATTTCCTTTTTACTTAGGAATTGTTAGAAAAACCCATTTTTCATATTGGCTTGACTTAGAAGCATCTATTGCATCTAGTCTGTTAGTACACACCCATTTGGATTGATAACCTTACATACTACAATGACCGTGATAGTGGTGTAAGGGATTGATAGCCAGAAAAATCCTACGATCAGAACCCTGAGAAAGCACCCGGGCCTGATGGTATTACCCTGCTATTCTATCAAATGTATTGGCATATAGTAGGCTCCCACTTAACACATATGGTGAATGAATTCTTGAACATCGGTAATCTGGATAATGCTCTAAATGAGACGCATATTCTGATACCAAAACTGGAACGACCTCAACCTATGAAAGATTTTCAGCCAATAGCTTATGTAATGTAAATTATAAGGTAATTTCCAAGGTTTTAGTCAACGATTAAAGGTTATTTACCAAAGATAATCTCTAAGGCTCAATTTTCCTTTGTGGCTCGTAGAGTAATTTCAAATAATATTCTACTTGCTCAAGAAGCTTTCCATGCTTCAAGAACGAAATATCAATGCCGACGAAAGTTTATGGCTATCAAAATGGACATGAGTAAAGTGTATGATCATGTCGAGTGGATTTTTTTAACGCAACTTTTCTTAATATGGGTTTTGTCAATTGTTGGACTCATTGGATTATGGAATGTGTTTCTACTGTTTCATAAAAAATTATAATTAATGGTTCGCCTAAAGGGAGATTTGAGCCATCTAAAGGGTTAAGACAAGGTGATCCTTTGTCACCTTATTTATTTATCATTTGGTATGAGGTACAGATCACAAATATTCAAAAAGCTTAAATGTTTGGCTATACTAATGGAGTTAGAATGGCAAGTGGTTGTCGCCCGTTGACACATTTGTTGTTTACAGACGATAGTCTGTTTTTCTGCAAGACTACTTTAGCGCAATTAGTCCTGTCCATTTTGGGTCGGAAACCCAACCCGCCATGTACTGATACGTATTTACGGGTAAGAGTCGGGTACGGGTAATGATACTTACCCGTTTAGGTTAAGAAAAAAATTTTAAACGGGTAAGAGTCAGGTAAGGGTAATTATCTGGATACCCGAATTTACCCGATTACATAACTAAATTTATAAACTTATTTCAAGACTTAACTATAATGATAATAGTTTTCTAAATAAATATAAATATTGTGCTATAATAAATATATGATTTAATAAACGTTAAAAAGACTTACATAATCGATTATTTTATGTCATAGTTTCAATTTTGTTACTATTTTATTCAACTTCCTAAACCTTTTTTGTAAAGCTATAATATTATAATCAAACATTATACTATTTTTAATACACATATTATTCAAATTTATATAATATATTACGAGTTCGGGCATTAAACGGGCATTGATTTGAACTACCCGACCCGACCCTTACCCAAATCGTACCCGCCACAATCCAACCCATAATTTTACAGTTATGATTTGGGTATTAATTTCTCATACCTGAACTACCCGTACTCAACCCGTACCCGCTATTACCCGACCCGTTACCTGAAATGGACACCCCTAGGCGCAATATCATCAGATTTCACAAATCCTAGATCTATATGAGGGAGCATTTGGACAAAGTATTAACTTAGACAAGTCTACAATAATCTTTGTTAATAAGGTGTTGGTGCAGGATAGATAGTTATTGAAATGTCGGTTATACATCTATGAAGAAGGAGGGAAAGGAAAGTACCTGGGAATACCTGAACAATTAAAAGGCTTTAAAGCACAATTTTTTGCCTATGTGTGTGATCGGTTAAATACTCAGATTAATGGTTGGTCGGCACAATTCCTATCAGAAGGTGGGAAGGAGGTGTTGATAAAATCAATTTCTATGTTATGTCCTATTTCAAACTCCCGAAATGGTTAATCCAAAAAATCACGAGTGCAATTGCAGAATTTTGGTGGAACAAGAATGGAATCTCAAGAGTTATTCATTGGGTTTCTTGGTCGAGATTTTGTCTCCCAAAGAAGTGGGGAGGGTGGGTTTTAAATCTTTGGCGGTTTTTAACCAGGCTCTGTTGGCTAAGAAACTCTAGAGACTATATAGGCATCTGGATTCTTTAATTGCGCGAATTTTTCATATAAGATATTATAGTCAATCACTTCCTTTTCTGGCTCATAAATCAACTCGGCCTTCATGGGGTTAGAAGAGAATTTTGGAATCAACACATCTTCTACTCCAAGATTTGAGAATCACTATTGCTAATGGAAGAGATACCTAGGTGTGTCAGGATAAATGGTTAATGAAAACAGATCCAACTCCGGCAAGAAGTTTTCATTTAACCTATATTGATGATTTTCGAGTATCCGATCTTTTGTGGGAAGGTATATGTCGATGGAATATAATTCGGATTAGAGCAGTTGTGCAAAAAGGTGATATACCGTTTATATTGAGCATACAACCTTCCAACCTCATACAAGATAGCTTTGCTGGCATTTTAAAAAATTCGGAGAATAATCGGTCAAATCATGCTACGAGATGGCTATAAGATATACCGATCAGGAAACTGCTTGGCTAAATCAACTTCCATCGTTGAATCTCATAAAAGAGACAATTTGGAAGGTACATGCACCAAACAAATTAAGGCATTTTCTCTTGCAAGTGCTTTCAAGTGCGCAAGCAGTTAACACACAATTATTGCGGCGTAAGCTAAACACAGATTCTTTTTGTGCGGGTTGTGGAATAGATAATGAAACAATACATCAAGCGCTTTTTTGTACCCTTCATCCTTTTAGTCTTAGGCTTTATATGTGATCCCTTTCATACATACTCAGTTTCCTTCGGACAATGTGTATGCCAACATTCATTATTTGGTGTCTTTAAAGTCGACTTCTACGGAGGCAGAAAGATCTGTTAGTATTTTTTCGTGGATCATGTGGTATGTTTGGAAAGCTAATAATGATAAGTGTTTTAAAAATCTCGATTAGGACCCGATGGATGTCATTTCGTTAAATATGAAAGAATCTTTTGAGTGGCTTTCGACTAATCATCCTTATCAGGGACCCTCATCCAGTCTTGATCAAGGTCCTCATCTTTCTTATGGGTGACCCCTAAACTCATGTCACTTTGATGGCTCTTGGAAATTGGGCAAGTCTACAAGTGGTTTAGGTTTGGTTTATCACGATTGTGAAGGAAACGTTCGAGAACTGGGAATGGTAGGTATCAGAAGCGGATCCTCATCGCTACATACAAAATTCATTAGCTTACTGTGGGCTATGGAATGCATTGTAAAGTAGGTTGTCCTTATGCTATTTTCTACAGGAATTTCCTTGAACTGGCCATGATTGTTGAGAACTCAAGTGAATGGCCAGGTTTCGCTGTAGAGATTCAGGAATTGGCAACGTTGAAGAAGAAGTTCCCAGATATTTATCTCACCTTTCAGAGTCGAGAGCTAAATGTCCAGGTGGATTTTCTCGCCAGTACGACAAGAGAAAAAAAATTTTGTTTAACTTTATTGATAAATATATTCATGTATGGTTCGACGACCCAAACAAAGTTTTTGTCGGTTAAATATTTAATGCAGTTTTGTGAAAAAAAAGATTATTAGTTAGATAGAAAAGTTATTTGAGAGTTCAACTTATTTTGATAATAGTTTTGATTTAACGAGCTTTTTAATTTTATTTTTTAACATCGAGTCAACAATTTTTTTTTGAAAATTATGTCTCACATGTGAATATTAATGTAAGAATAATCACAATAACTTTCAGTTTGGACATGGTGAATTAGAATAATAAATGGATGAAATAAATTCGGTTCTCTTGTTCTAACAATCATAAGTAATTTTAGTTATGATTGAGTTTAGGATTTTAAATGTTTAGAATTTATGGTATTGATCATCTGGGGCTATTTTAGGTATTTCGTAAGATTTTTATATCATGATGTATTATAAGTTTTTAAAAGAAAGAAAATTCTTTTTAAAATTTTAGTTAAAAATTATTTTTACCACATATTTTTCTCATACTTTAGTCGTATTATATTGAGAACTTTCAATCTTTCATTTTCATATTTATAGGTTTTCATACATTCTATTTCTCCATATTTTGTCTTATAATCACTCCAAAGATGGATAGAAATAATTTTCTTTGAGTGTCAAAGGCTCTACTTAACCTAAGATGTGGCATGTTGAAGTGATATTAAGATGTATTTGGGCTTTATGTATATAGGATTGTTGTATAAGGTTAATTTTTCTAGGTATAAATACTTAAGAATTATCACTTTGTAATTAGAGATTTTGAGTAAAAGAAATACATAATCTTTCTTGGTATCATAGCCGAAAAGGCTTGGGAAGTTTGTTTAGAAGAAAATCTCAAAATCATCACACAATGAAATATAAAAATCGAGGGATTGTGTGTTCTTATTGTTCGAAGTATGGTCATGATATTCAATCATGTTATCAAGTCCAAGGATATCCGATTGGTGGCTGGAAAAATATGGACAGAACAAAAGAAACGAGGGTTTTTCTGTCGAATTAGGGAAGAGACGCTACGTTTATGAAAATTTTGTAAATCGTGTGTGTAACACACAAAACCTAAAGGTATCACACATCAAGTATAATTGTGATGCCTCTTGTTCTAGAAATTCTGCTACTCGGGTGTGTGACACACAAAAACAGGATGTATCACACATCAAGTTGAAAGCGATGACGGAATAGACGAAAGATCAGCGGGAAAAGATTGTGCAATCCGTTGGATCAGCATCACACTCTGTTAAACCAGTTGGTAAGATTACAAATGAATGGATTATTGATAGTGGAGCATCGGATCATATGACAGGGACATTGAATCATATTGTTCAAAATATATCGAGTAACACCAAGTATGGTTGGGTTACCTAATGGAACTACATTTGTTTGTGATCAAAACGGAAGTGTAGCATTGACAGAATCATTAACGCTCAAAGATGTTCTCTTTGTGGAGGAAATGAAATGCAATCTTATCTTAGTATCTAAAGTCATCGATGATAAGAATTGTATATTGGTGTTCGCCAAGACATGTTGTATATTGCAAGATCTTAATCTGCATATTCCAATTTGAGTCGGAAAACAAAAACAAGGACTATATTTTCTATAAGGTATTAAGAGACTTCGACATGTCAAGAAATTGTAACGTTTGGAGTCTTTGGAGATATGGCATAAGAGGATGGATCACGCCTTTGAGAAGGTGATAAGAAGATTACTGGTGGTCGACCTGAAGAGTGCAGGTATATCTTATTGTGATATTTGTTTTAAAGCAAAACAATGTCATAGTGAGTTTCCACTGAGTAGTGATAAAACAAAGGAGTGTTTTGAGATGATTCACTGTGATTTATGGAGACCATATCCAATACAAAGTTCGTGTGGATCTTATTATTTTCCCATTCTAGTGGATGATTTTTCAAGATCTGTATGGGTTTTTCTTCTTTCTGATAAGAAGCAGGTGGAGAAAGCTATGGTGGATTTCTTTTCTCTCATATTGAGACAATTTAACAAGCATGTGAAAGTTGTGCGTAGTGATAATGGAAGTGAACTTATGAAGATGAGGAGTTATTTTCTGGATACAAGAATTGTTCATCAGACTTCATGTGTGGGGACTCCTCAGCAAAATGGGAGAGCAGAAAGTAAACATTGTCATATATTGAATGTGGCACGAGCATTGATGTTTTAAGCACATCTATCAATAAGATTTTAGGGTGAATGTGTACTGAGTGCTATATATTTGATCAACAGGACACCATGTGAGTTACACAAAGAAAAGAGTCCTTATGAAATCATCTTTGGAAAAGCTCATATGTACAGTGAGATACGAGTTTTTGGGTACCTCGCTTATGCGCATAATCAGAAACGCGATGTAGATAAGTTTGCAAGTCGAAGCAGGAAATGTGTTTTCTTGGGGTATCTTTATGCGAAGAAAGGATGGACGTTATTTTAATTAGACACACATGAGTTCTTCATATCTCGTGATGTCACTTTTGTTGAAGAAAAATTTCCCTATATAGAGGAAACAATTTTTCCTAGAGTAGAAAAGTTGATTCCGAAAAATTGAGATCTTTTGAGGAAATGGTTGGTGTATATGAAGAAGATGAGGTTCTACCACCACAACATAATGTTGAAATAGTAGCACCAATTGGGACAGATTAAGTGACTGCTGTAAAAGAGAATGAGAATGTGGAAACAAAGACTGTAGAAGTCGTTTCAAGTCTTGAGTCTGAGCCATAATCTGAGACTATGTGTGACACAACTCTGGGCAGAGGAATAAGAAGAAAGGAAACGTCTGTGAAATTACGTGACTATGTACTTAACATAGTGATTCAGACTGTGTCACACACAAAGTGCAGAACATGAGTACAGTCTTAAAAAATTCTTGAATTGTGACAGATTTTATGAGTCTCATATGTGTTTCTTGGCTAGTATAACTGCATGATTTGTGCCGAAATCATTTATTTAATGAAGCAATGAAGTGTCCAAAGTTTCAAGATGAAATGCGATTAGAGGTGGAAGCCTGATAACAAAATAAAAACTTGGTCAATTGAGCAACTGCCATCACGTAAACGTACGATTGGATGTAAGTGCGTTTATACTATCAAGTATAAGACAGATGGAACTATTGAAAGATATAAGGCATGTCTTGTAGCATTAGGAATCGCCAAATATAAGGAATTGATTATTTTGACACATTTACTCTCGTTGTGAAGATGAGCATTGTTCGATTAGTTCCCAAAGTGGCTGCTGGGAAGCATTGGGAACCACATCAAATGGATGTGCATAATGCATTCCTCCATGGTGACTTAGAAGAAGAAGTATTTATGAATCTTCCTCAGGGTTTCAATTCTTCTAGCAAAGGTATGGTATGTCGTTTGCACAAATTATTATGTGGTTTGAAAGAGTCTCCGCATTGTTGGTTCGCAAAACTCTCAGATGCGCTTGTGAGTTATGGCTTCTTACATAATAAATTTGATCATTCTATGTTCTCACTGGTCAATGCTTTTGTACAATTGCATGTCCTAGTGGATGTCGATGATCTTGTGGTGACAGGGAACTCTCATGTGGAAATTCAGAAGTTCAATACTTACTTGAGTGGTTGCTTTCATATGAAGGATTTGGGGAAGCTTAAGTATTTTCTCGGACTAGAAGTTGCACGAAGCAAGGAAGGTATTTATCTATCATAGAAAAAATATGCTCTTGATATTAGTGATGATGTTGGGATGCTTTGTGGTAAGCCCATTGATTTCCCGATGGAATTGAATCATCATTTAGAAAAATCTACTGGGAAAGAGCTTCTTCATCTAGATGAGTATATGCGACTTGTTGTACGGTTTATTTATCTCTTTGCTTCTAGACCGGATATTGCTAATTCGGTATATATCTTGTCTCAGTATATGCAAAATCCAACTGAAGATCATTGGACTACTGCTTTGAGGGTTGTTCGATATTTGAAAGGGTGTCTAGGGTTAGGAATACTTTTTACATCTGATAACAACTTTCATTTGACAGCTTAGTGTGATTCAGATTAGGCGGGTTGCCCTCTTACGCGAAGATCATTAAATGGATGGTTAGTTCAACTTGGCGATTCTCCAATGTCTTGAAAATAAAATAAAAACAAGATGTAGTCTTTTGTTCTTCCGCTGAAGCAGAATATCGAGCTACGATTGTTTCGTTGAAAGAGTTAAAATGGATAAAGGGTATGTTGTCTTCTATGGGTATTGCACATGCTGGTCCAATGGATATGTATTGTGATAGTCAGTCATCACTTCATATTGCAGCTAATCATGTGTTTCATGAAAAGACCAAGCATGTAGAAGTGGATTGTCATTTCATCCGTGATGATATTAAGCTTGGGATTGTTAGGACAAAGCATGTCTCTACAAAAGATCAATTAGCAGATATATTCACTAAGGCGCTTGGAAGACGTCCATTTCAGCTACTTCTGTCTAAGTTGGGCATTCGGGATCTTCATGCTCCAACTTGGGGGGGGGGTATGAATATATATATATATATATATATATATTTGGGTTTTATGTATATGAGTTTGTTGTATAGAGTTATACTTTTTCTATGTATAAATACCTAAAAACTCCCACTTTGTAATTAGAGATTTTTAGTAAAAGAAATACAAAATCTTTCAAGTGGAAGTGAGAGACACATCAGCGATATGGTGAATTTGGTCCATCAAGTTGATTTGAACATATCTAAAAGCCATAGAATTCTTTATGCATGTACGTTTACCGACATAAGATGGTGGTCTAGGTACGAGAGCACTAAACCATACGAAAAGATATGTTCTTACGAGTCTCTTCTGCGGATTTTTTTATCATCCATCTTTGATGTTTTTGTATAAGTGTGTATTTCCTCCTATTAGAATCTTTCTTTGAAATGGTTGTTGTAGGTGGTTCTATGCCAACCACTACTCGGTTGTCGTCGATCTGACCGGAACAATTTATTTGATGGATCTACAATTTTGTTAAATGGCTTTCTATTAAAACATATATTTTACATCCAAATATATCCCCAACACATTATTCAACCTAAATCCAAAATAAAATAGCCCAACATTGCCAACAAACCCTAATTCGAGTTGGGCTTCTAAAGCCCACAACATAAGCCAGGGCCCATATTGTAAACCCTAGATAGGTTAGCCAAGAGAACCTTAGCCAACCTAGCCGCCGCCAACAACCGTGAATGCCTCCGGGACACAGGATCGTCACAGGAGTCCGGCGCCCACTACTGGAAGAGGCGGTGACACATGACCGTCACCGCCTACCACCCAAACCAAAAATGAAAAAAAAAACAGTAGAGAAAGAACTGGTTTCCCGAGCACCACAACCGACTTCAGGAAGAGGAGTAGGTTTTCGGAGAGCATAGGGCATATCTGGCTGTCGGAGGAAGATGAGTGAGCAATAGCCGTAGAAAGTAACAGCCCTCACAGTACAAACTCCAGATCCGGCAGTCCAAATCTTCAGGCAACCAGATCTTGCTTCCTTGAGGTTCCTGAACCCTTGTCCGGTTGTCCTTCACGGTGAACATCCACATGCAACATCGGCCGGAGATTGCATCGCCGCTACCAGCTTCACTGTTCTCTGATGGTTTAGGTGAAAGAGGAGTAGGAGGAGTGGAAGGTATTTTAGATCGGGATGGGAGAAGAATGAGAGGGGGAAACCGCCAGCGCTGGACTCACCGGCGGTTTCGAAGTTGCAGTGCAAGTGGTGAGGTTCGGAGCGGCGGTGGTGGGCCTCCGTACTACCCCTCCGCCGTTTCTAGAAAGTCTCCGATTTGAAATATCAAAGAGAGAATAGAGAGAGAAGAAGAATAGAGAGAGAAAGAGAATTTTAAGATCTACAATTTTGATTAGGAGATTTTTGATAATTTTCTTTTGAATACTAAGATTTTTGGTTCGGTTAGAACATGGCAAAAGATTTAATTTTCAATTTTCAGTTTTTTTTCAAAATTTGGATTGGGTTCAATATGGGTTGTAATTGACATATTCCAAATATAATTAATTAATATTTTTAATTGAAAACTTTTTATATAAAAAAGAATTATTTTAATAGTAAAAAATTGTTACCATATATTTTAAAAGTCTTCACAAAAAATAAGGAAATTTATTTAGGACTCCCTGAGTGGGTAGAGCGTAACAAAGTAGAAGTTTTTGGTAGTATTGTACAAAAGGTTAAGTCTAGGATCCAAAATTGGTCATCCAAGTTATTATCTAAAGCTGGTAAGAAAGTTTTATTGAAGGCGGTTATAACAACACTTCCAAGCTATACCATGTCCTGTTTTTGATGCCAAAGAGGTTAATTAAAGAGATAACAAAGATTATGAGACAGTACTGGTGGAATGATTCAGTAGATGTCCAAAAACTGAATTGGATATCTTGGGAAAAGATTACAAGATCCAAGGCTGATGGAGGTATTGGGTTTAGAGATTTTAGAGATTTTAACGTAGCCCTATTAGCCAAGCAAGGATGAAGAATACTGACAGAGCCAAACTTCCTCTTATCTCGGATTTTTAAGGCAAAGTACTATAAAAATCAAGACTTTTTGAATTCTCGTATTGGCCATAAACCGAGTCATGCCTGGCGCAGTATTCACAGTAGCCTACCATTGATTCAAAATGGGATCTATTGGTTAGTTGGAAATGGGAAAGACATCTGTATTGGTAAAGATAGATGGCTACATGGGACATCATTCAGACTCCCTCACTCGGTGTTGAACACATCTTATCAAAATGAAAATGTTGTTGTGTTATTGGGTGCACAGGCTGTGGTTGGAATAGACAATTATTAGAACATATTTTTTCTCCAACTGAAGCAACAGTTATACAAAGAATTAGACCCTCATTCCTTGGCTGTAAAGATGTCCCAATCTGGAGTTTCACTTCTACTGGTACATACACTGTTAAATCTGGGTATCATAGGCTGAAGACTTTGAGAGAATCAGTTATTGAGGTTATTACTGTTGATCAAGCCATGGTTTGCAATACTATATGGAAACTCATAATCCAACCAAAACTCAAGCATTTTCTGTGGAGACTTGTCCATAAAGGAATTTGAGTTGGTTCAGAACTACAAAGAAGAAGCCTGCGAGGGGAGTTATCTTGCCCTTTTTGTGGTGAACATGAGGAAACTATTGTTCACTTGTTCTTTAATTGCCGTTTCTCTTTAGAAATTTGGCAATTGGCTCCTCTTAAGAGCTTTTCTCAAGGGAAATTATCCACCTGTGTGGTGCAAAACATTACTTATATACTAAACCTTATCTCTCTATGCTAATGATGCAGAAGAGCAGGAGACAGCTGGTCTATATATGTCCATCCCTTTCACTCCATACTTACTTTGGCGCATCTGGAAGAGCAAGAATGATTTAGCTTATAATGGAAAGCATTGGTCCATTCCTGATATCATCAACAAATCTTTAGTTGATTGGAGGACATACAATAAATCAATAGACTCATCCCATAGTCTCCACCATCCTCACAAATCAAGATTTCTTCAACCTCAAGCAGAGCCAAATTCTCTACATCTCTTTACAAATGCTTCCTGGCTTAACTCCACACATGTTGCAGGTTTAGGTTGGTGCCTTATTCAGAATGGTAATTTATTGATGTATGGCTCAACCTCTATGCAACATGTAGACTCGTCTCTCCACGCAGAGGCCCTCGCAATTTTGGAGGGTTTAAAACTGCTCATCGGTTGGGTTATGAAGGTCTGATAGTCAAAGGTGATTGTCAAGGACTCATTTCTACATTACAAAATCACCTACCTCATAACTCAAATGCCTTATGGAGTCACAACATCACATTTGTATTAAGGGACATTATCTCTCTTAATCCCAACTTGGTTCAATCTTTTGTTTTTGTACCGAGAAAGGCTAATATTCTCTGTGATAGTTTAGCAAAACATGCAAGAATTAACTTGTCCAACACTTTTGTAAAAATGATATCTTAAATTCTATATCTAATATTATGCTTACAAAAAAAAAGAACATGTAACAAAAGTAACAGAAATTTGTACTAAACATAATATTAACAAAATTTACAAGATGTGATAAGAAATTTTACTAAATATATATTTTCTCTCTCAATGTTTTAGGTGTCAGAACTCACATAATGAGCCATCACTATATACAAAGGCAAAAGAAGACCCTTTACTAAAATCTGAAACTCTGCAACAAGATTTCTCGGTTTTGTCATCATCACCTTCATTTTCAAACTAATTTTACAAAATATGACTAAAACTCCTTCCATCTAATCGGTAATCTTCTCCCGTTGTTCCTTGATTGAAGTCAGGCTATCGATTGATTTCTCCGACATTGAATCGCTTCCAATCCTTGAAAACAAATACGAATCTGCATAACAAATTTTTGATTAGCATCTTTATACCTGCTTACAACTAAGTTACATATTATCCAAATACTGATTTTCTAATTACCTTCAGAGGACGAACTACTTAGTTTCGCTTGTGAGGAAGATTCACTGGTAGATCGTGATAACAAAGAAGATTCTGAAATCAAACAGAAACCCATTAAGATTCCCGGAAAACCCAACTCAAATCGATGAAAAATAATCTGTTTTTGTGCGTACCTCTTGAGCCATGGAACGATTTCTTGCAATGGAGAATCGCGCTTTGAATTCCATCTTGTTGTGCTTGTAAAGACTCGTCGAATCTCTTCGCCGGAGACATCACTCCGATTGTCGCAGACGCCGAACGGCTCTTCCCAAGTTGTCTCTTTACGCTTCGAATCCCAGACGGGATATTATTCGAATGCTTGTCCCTCTCCCTCGCCGCTGGAGACATTCCGCTGTTGCTACTACTCTGATTCTTTGCCGTTTTAGTGTACAATAAAGGTTTAATGAGACTGAAGAATCTTTTGGAAGAAGCAGAGCTACTGAACATCGTGTCGTCTGTTTGATGTGTTTTTCTGAAGCTTGTAGTCGTCGTCGTCGTCATCTCGTCTTCGATTCTGAACCTTACGTCGAGGCTCCTGCTGTTGTGTAATTTCTTCTTCTCCGTTTCGATGGGTTTTGACTTCTTGAACGAGAAATTGCGAAACTTTTGACCGGATTTAACGAGGGTGATCGGAGATTGTGGCTTCGAGGTGATTTCGACGAAAGGAAGGACTTTGCTTTTAGAAACAGAAAACGTCGTCGTTTCGAGAGAGGTAGAGATCTCAAGCTCAAAGAAGGAATCATCTCCTTCGCAGAGCTCCACTTCGGGATCTTCCAATGTATTGACGGACTCTGAGATTCTGATTTCACGGCGGGGCTTGCCGTTGGCATTGGTTAACCAGAATTTCATAAAGCTAAGAGCTTCCATTTAGATTAGAGAGAGCTTGGCTTTGTCAACGGCAATGGGCAAGTAAGGTTTTATATATAAAAGGAAGAAGAAAGAGAAGGTGAGCTTTTCCAAATGTGTTTTTTTATCTTTCTTAAGAACGTATTTGTAAAGGAAAGCAAAAAAAAAGAATGAAAATGGCATTTGATGCTTGTGAGAGAGTGTGTGAGACAAGAATCAACGAGTTTTTTTTTATCTTTTTCCCAACTTTCTCTTTACTTTTTATTTACGCTCCTTTCTCTTTTCTTCTTTTTTTTTTCTTTTCTTTTTCTTTTACTTTTACTTGCTTTTTTTCAGGCGCATGTTTAAAATTTGTTTTATCTATTGTCTTCATTTATTTATTATTCTATGCAATTACACATTATACATAGTAGTTTTTTGTTGTCAAAATGGCAGTAGCTTTTCTTTAAGCTAAAGTGCTTTATTTCTCATCTCAAACAAATGTATTAAATCCGAAAAAGTTGGTTATAAATTGTTAAAAACATAATACTACTATGAATGGTATGAAATTATATAAAGTCGGGAGGAAGGATATATCGAAATAACAATTGTTGCTACGCAGTCAAAATAGAAAGAATAAGGTACAATTCGTGCTTCTACGAAGGAGAGGAAAAATCATAAAAGAAGTGTGAATGGACAATACAAATTCGAGTGTGGAAGTTAAGCAACTCTCAAATATAAAATGTACCATATGAATCCCATTGTAATCGTTGAGCAATTTACAAATAATTATTAAAAAATAAAACATTTTATTTTTCTCCTCGTGACTTTTCTCTCTATAGGAAACCTGTACCGAAATTGCGAGGCAGCAAAACCAAAACTCCGGCGTCTTGACTACAATTATGTGTCCTCAGAGCCACCACCGACTCCAGCGGTGGTGGTATTTTAGCCGGCCTTGCTCCAACGCCTTCTTCCTCTTCGTATTTCTACTTGATTTCTCACCAAATCACCAGCGAGTTGTCAGCGAGAGAAGCTTGGCAACGACGTGGGTAGAAGAGCTCTTTATCAATGTGTCGTGGCCAAAGGAGTCTCGTCTTAGCCCAGATCTGACTTAAAGCTCGCCGTGAAAAAACCACCACCAGAGAACATGGAGGCTCGCGCTGGACCTAGTGGCCAGGGAATAGTTGCTCTAAGCTGGTAGTAGCTACCCCAAAATCGAAGATGTTGGTTTTTGTTCCTATTGAAATGATCGGTGATTAAGATATGGGCGGCGGTGGCGTGTTTAATCTTTCAACGACGATTCTTCTTTTCATTTTCTCTCTGTATGTGGGCAATGTTTGTTTCCGATCTTAGTTGGGCGTCATTTCAACTTCGTCTGCCTGGCAGCCAGCACCATGGGTTTGTCTTTTCTGCAGGTTTCATGGCGACGCGGCTAGAGTGGTTCTCCTCTAGTTACTAGAATGTTCCTAGATTAGGGTATACTAAGTTTAAGTGCTTTAATTTAAATTAGTTTACCCTAGTTTAGATTTTTCATGTGGTTTGTGTTTTTAGTTCTAGTTTGATTTTATAAATTGAATTTGAGCTTGGGTCAATGTGGGTTCTAAATATGGACTATTAAATATTTATATATATATATATATATATATATATATATATATAATCTTTATAAAAAGAATAGAAATAAATGATACATAAGATTCATTTTTTTAAACTCCATCTTCTTCCCTAAACATTTTTTTTACTCTTTTAGAACCTCTTCTGTTTCTTATTCTCTACATATACTATAAAACTAGTTACTTTTACAAAAACATGATCCTCTCCATGGTTTTCTTAATTAACATCAATGTTAGATATAGTAGATCTATATGAACACAAACATTTTTACTACACAGATACTTTGTTCTCTTTCGAAGTCTTACATATTCGAGATATCTATACCATTGTTGGTTAGCATATTGTTGAACAAGAATATAAAGTAAAAAAATGGACATATTTTCTTAAATGAGTATGCCAAAGTAGGAAAAACAACAAACCACCGAAACAACAAATTGATGTTTAAACACGAAAATTATTCTTTTTGCAAAACTTACGAAGAAGAGGAAAGATAAGGTTTCTTCAACATGTTCAAGATTTGCAAAAAAATGATCTTAGGGTTTTTGAGTTCATTTATTAAAAAACCCCACCAAAGAAGAGGATAAGGTGAAACTAACTGAATCCATAGAGATGTGAATATAACTAGGCGACGGTCGAGGTTGCAACTTTATTAAAACTGCAAAAAGAAAAATCGTTAGGGTTTTCGATTTAGGGAGAGTTTGAGTTTAAAGCTGACTGCAAGATAGAAGGAGTAAAATTCAAAATGGAGAAATGATGGCAATGATAATGACCAAAAATCGGTGGCTAAAAGAGAGAAAGTAGGTTTTGCAGCCCAAAAGTATAATGAGAGGAGAAAATAGGTTTTTATACTCAGGTAAATTTAGAGATTTTCCTCGCTGTTTTAGTTTTATCAAACTAGCAGACTTTCATATCCTTGCCTTATGCATCTAAAAGTCTGAGAGTTTTTTGTATGTAAAGTAGACATGGCTGATCATGAGATTTTAAAATTTTCTAAAGACCGCAATTCTACAATGGAAAAATAGGCCAAAATTGTACAATTTTTCAAAAAATGGGCTGTTTTCTTAACTAAAATTTTTAAATTGAAAAATGGGCCGCAAGCGCGTGTTTGCTCTGTTTGGGCTCAAGACCGGCTCTGAAAGTAGAACTCAAGCAGCATACGATGTTTAAGTGTTTATATGTTGGATACTTTTTTTTACCTCATGCACACTTTTAGAAGTAAGAAGTCTGTGATGTTTTTGTTGCAAACTTCATAATAACAAGCATGCTCTTGTACGCTACTAGATAACACGTGAATCCTAATAGACAAAGCCGTCAGGAATCCGTCACGAATGGTCATTCCTGACAGAAATCTGACGGATATAGTCCGTCAGGATTAGATAGTCAGTAATGAAATATCCGTAAGAAATTCCTGACGGACTCCCGACGGATTGCTGATGAAATACCCGTCAATAAATAATCTGTCATGAATTCGTCAGGAATGCATGACGGATTACTGACAGATATTCTGATGAAAATTTTTTAACGGAATATATCCGTCAGTAATTTCCTAACGGAACACTGACAGATCTTCTATTTTAAAATAAATAATATTTATTAAATATTATTTAAATAATAAATTTAATAAATATTATTTAATTAATATATTTAATAATTAATAATTAATTATAATTAATAATTATTATTAATTAATAATTAAAATATTATAAAATATTCGTTACAAACGAAAAAGTCAATAAACAAAACCTAAATACAGCTACTATGGTGGTGGATACCGATGCGCCATATGCGCCATGAATGAACCGATCATCGCCTTTAGCTAGGACCATCTGATGTTGCATCTTCTCTTGTTGGGCTTTGAGCTGGGCTTCGACGCGAGCCTGGATCAGAGCTTCTTGCTCCCTTTGCGTGGCCGTCAACTCAATCACCTCCTGCTGCATGGCCTCCATAACTGCGTCCTTCCGCCTCATCTCGTCCTCCCAACCATGACCCTCGATTGAGAAGATCTCAGGAAACAGTAAGAGGCCATGTTTTCGAACCCTAACATGCTCCCTTTCTGTTTCTTCATAGCCTGCAAGAAACAAAAAACAAATCATTAAGTTAAAACATTGATAAATTATATTTTAAAATGTAATTAACATACTACATACCTGAGACGCAATCTCGTACTGGGTATCAAGCGAGAGGGCGCCACTATCAACATACTCTTGGGAAGCCCGCTCCTCTATCAACATCTCGACAACCTCGCGAACAACCAGATCGTGTACATGGCCCGTCTTCTAGTTCGGGTGGATGTCCTCCATAAGCTCGATAGGAGTCGATGGATGGCCAGTCTCACGCTCCTATTATAAAATTGAGAATCAAATTAGAATTCAATATTTAATTATTAAGTTTGGTATATTAAAATTTTTTCACACCATCTCATCAGCTCGAGTGACCGTACTCTTCGAATCGGTCTTCGTAGTCGCTATCCCCTTGCCATCTCGGGTATTCATCCGGTTCTACTTGTTGGTTGTCGACTTTCCCTTCGTCTTCTATTCCTCACAATATTTGAGGAAGCCTTTGAAGACTTCATCATGCATCATGGTATGCTTATTCCCCTCAACATACCAACTATGCTTCCAAGCGTACATGTGCTGAGTGTACGTCTTGGATGCTCATACATAAAACTCCTTCTGGACCTCTCGGGTCATCTCAGATGCCCAGTTGTACATGAGCTATAAATTTTAAACGTTGTATTTTAGTACTACATATACTTTTAGTTTGTTGGTAAATTGATCTAATCTTTGTAATTCTTACCGCAAAGTAGTAAAATCAGTACTCCTGGTCAGCGGGTGGCATATCCCTAAACGTATGATGTACCACTCTAAGAAGTCCTTGCATCAGTCGCTTGATGTACTTCATGATGCCGTTGTCTGACTGTTGAAACCACATTGTGTCGTCACATGCAGACGGGTGCAGTCGCGGCAATCGCTCCCGTCCGGGCTGGATTAGAAGGTCCTCTATAGACATCCATTCTCGGGGATGCGGAGGTCCTTCAGGTTCTTACGTCTCAAGCAACCGAGTACCAGTAGGGGACCTTTGCGAAGATCCCGATGACTGGCCAATCTCCGGCCGATGTCTAAATCGATCGTAAAAACTGAAATACGATCAATATTTTAGTTTTAATTATAAAATGATAAATCTATCATTTGATTATAAAATGATAAATAATAATTTTAATAATAATAATAATTAAAATTTATAATAATTATAAATGGAAATTTAAATTTCAATAAACTTAAAATGATAAAGTTTTAATTTTAATTTTTAAAATTATAATTATTAATTTTAATAATTATAAATATAATTTTGATAATAATAATTAAAATTGATAATAGTTATTACCTCTACCATCCGTTGGATCATACCAATCACACATGAAAACAACGCATCACAAGTTCAACATCCCTGAGTAATGAACCTCCAATATCTCTCGAAGAATGCCGTAGTACACAATATCTCCGGAAGACGACGATATACCATGGTCTAAGGTCATACTATCTCGCATTTACCTTGAAAGCGAATCCCCTCGTGCAGTACCTCGGGTATGACGTAGCAATGCTGTTTGGCCCTCTTGCGATATCGAGCAACCAAGTTGGAAATGTTCGACCCTTAGATGTTTCCTCTACAACCTATATTTACATATAGATTAAAATTTAGAATTTTGAAAAATATATTACTTCTAATTAAAATTTATAATTGTTGGCTACGGTCATAAACGACTACTTTGTAGTGGGCAAATTTCCTGACATATATGGAATCGTCCGTCAATATATCCGTCAGAATTTTACTGACGGATATACATCCGTCATGATTTTACTGACAGATATACATCCTTCAGGAATTTTTCTGACGGAGAAGTATCCGTCAAGAATTCCTGACGAATTTTGATCCGTCAACCAATACGGTCATTTTTTACGGTGTTTTCTTGTAGTGAATGTAACCTTTTTTACTTTTACAAAAAACTATGTTTTCTTTTTGTTTTATTGATATTGATCAATTTTTATTTTACTTTTAAGTTTATACTTATAACGCAATGTCAATAATTTTAAACATTCTCAAAAATGTTTATACATAGTAATTTCAATTTGGGTAATTATTTGTACTTTTGGAAATATATCTAAAGCTGATTTGTTCACCTTGCAAACTTATCCGTAGATTTCATCGTAGACTTCTCGCAAACTTGACAAACTTATTTACAAACTTCGAAAACTTTTTCGCTGATTTGGAAGATTTCCTAGTCGGCTTGTCTGAAGATAATCCAAGAATTAAAAATTCTTTTTACAATACAAATTGTTTTAATATGCAACAAACTTTGTTTATACTTGCAAACATTGATGAAATTGATCGGTAATTTTTCTATGTTTTTGCGTTATTTTTCTAGAATTAATATGTTGGAAATAACTTTTTTATTTTTAAAATGTTTTAGGTCATTGTTTCTGTTGTCCTTTTTAATTTTGCAAGGGTTGAATGTTTGTGTTAATGTCAGAATGGTAAACTCTTGAAAATAACTTATTAGTGATTGTTTTAAATGATATATGGAGTTTTTATATTTTCTTTGTTCAATTTAATAATGTTATACACAAGAAACTAAAAGTTTTTATACATTATTTTGTTTGTATAAAAAATAATTTAACCATAAAAAATATTTTTGAATATAGAAAATGAAAAATGTATTTTTTTATAAAAATATGGAAAACAATAAAATACAGTCTCCAAACATCATTTGAGGTAAATTAGAGAGAATATAAAACAAAAACGAACATTACACAAGAGATAGGGAGGAGGTCCAAGGTTGTAACCTTAAAAGCTTTGACTTGAAAAGCTTTTTCTTTTGTGAATTTCAAAATTTTCGACCCTCTTTCACTTTAAAGTTTAAAGAACCGTTTGCTTTAAACCCTTTTTTTTTCTTTTCCGGTTAATCACTTTGTTTTTTAAAACTTTAATACAAGCAGGAATTAAAACATTTGTTCTCAAATAGGTTAATCATTATAATAATTGTCTTCTCAAATTTTGTTTCTTCTATATTTTGATTCAATTTTAAACATTATTATGTTTATTATGGTATTTCTAATGCAACAAACGTTTTAAACCAACAAACCAAAATAATTCAATCTACCATCGATAAATTGATATAATTGGTTTAATCGCAGTCGTTAAGTATTATTGTGCTCCTGGATTCGGTGGAAGAAATGTTTTACGCCTTAAAAGTATTAATAACGACTGATCCTGTATTTAAAAAAATATTAGTGCCTTGCTCCACTCCTGGAAACTGAAAAATAATAATAATTCAATCCCATTTGTTTCATTAGATAGTTTTTCTTACTCCAGTTAATAACTTTTTTTATATATACTTCAGCTTATAGTTGGCGACAAGATAAAAGAAAAAGCAAAACAGAAACTGTATAATAGTTTTTTAAGGATAGCATAAGCAATACCAACTAAAGTGCTAATACTTAAGAAAAAGATTTATTTAGTAATGTAAAAGTTATGCCTGCCCATATAACTAAATCCACGCAATTGTCATGGGTGTGTAGATTATCACTGCATAAAGAGAGAAAAAGTTTTTAAAAAATATAAAATTTAAATGATATATTTCACTTCGTATAAAAATAGTTATATATATATCGTATGATGTATAAGACTTGAAAACACAAATAAAATACAATGTGCATCAGTGAATCACTAATGAAAACCCAATGCAGCTTACTTTACTTATGGTATGTACAAAATTAACATATTCTTTATTAAATCAACCAGTTTTGTTTAAACATATCTCTGACTAATTGCTTCTAATTTGTTTTCGTTTCCATTATTTCTTGTTTGACCACCAATTTGAAACATAATAACAGTAAATTCGAGATAGATGTCCCTTTATACGTCGTATGTTTTTACTTTATTGTTAAAAGCGATATAGTAACTAACCAGACAATGTATATACAACCACATTATCCATATCTTAGAATACTGCATAATACAGCAGATTCGAGATAGATCTTGATTAAAAAAGACAAACCAATATTTTTAGGTAAACACAATAATTTACAATAAGAAACGTATCCTCAAACAAAGAAGCTACACAAATAGGACCTAATTTAGAAACTAAGAATGCTTAGGGTAAGCCCATAGTCCAGGAATGGCTTGTTCATCTTCTGATTCACTTTCATCAGAGGAACTCAATACCCCCATCAAATAGTTGACAACCTGTGAATAAACCAAACAGCAAAATGAAACAACACAAACTCTTTTTTTTCTTCAAAATTAGGAAAAGCTTACATGGTGAGTTGATAAAAGGTGGAGCGGCTCACAACATTGTTTGTTTGGACATCTCAAGTTGTGGTGCCAAACAAAGGTATGACAGTTAGTGCAATATCCGCGGCCAGGCCTTAAAGCGCTTGATGAATATTCCACAGCATCGTTAAATGATAACCGAAAGGCTTTTCTCCAGTCGAAACTAGGAAGAATCAAGACGAGTTTAGGATTGAAGTAGAGGTGATATAATGATCGCCAGAGAGAGACATCAGAGGTTGCTAGGTTCCATGATCGAGAAACTTGAGATGAGGAAAGTAAGGATGATACATCGAGGAAGCTGAAGATGTGAATAAGGAGTAGGTTCTATTTCCTGCTACTTTGGCCTGCTTGAATTCTACAATGGCTAAGTTCTTCTTCTGTTTGGGGAACACAGCTTCCACTCTCTTCACCAGAAGGTTAGCAGCTGAAACGCCGGCTAATGTGTTCATCCTAACTCGTTAATATCAAACCACAAGATTGAACTATTTGCTGAAACACACAAGTAACATTCTACATGTTTTTTTTTTTTGCAAATTGAACTATCAAGCTATTCAAATACCCCCAATTAGACCCAATTATAAACCGATGTAGTTCATTAGATGAACATAGAACAACCCTAAGTAAACGATTCATCGAATTTGACTATCGATTGAATTCGAGTAATCAATTTAAAGCGGAGAGGGTATCCTGGAAGATCAAAGCTCTGATACTTTTGGGTAATTCACAA
>OVBE01000160.1:0-63758 GCA_900406425.1 Iberis pinnata
TTAATTGATATAATTTTAGTGATTTTGACGTTATTGCGAAAACATGGTCAAACTAATAAAACATTGATAGTTAACAAGCTCTAACATATTTGTACTGTTAAAGAGACTTAAGGAAGCGTACTAAACATTATTTCAAGTTTTGTCATTTTGACAAAAAACCGTGGGTTATAGCTCATTAATTGATATAATTTTAGTGATTTTGACGTTATTGCGAAAACATGGTCAAACTAATGAAACATTGATAGTTAACAAGCTCCAACATATTTGTACTGTTAAAGAGACTTAAGGAAGCGTACTAAACCTTATTTCAAGNTTAACAAGCTCCAACATTTTTTTATTGTTAAAGAGATTTAAAGGAAGCATACTAAACCTTATTTCAAGTTTTGTCATTTTGAATTTAAGCAAAATATATTTAATTACATGAAATTAGCGTAGGATTAACGTAAGTTGTCATTAGAAGCGTTAACAAGTGGGTCTCATATTTGTATGAACACTTTAATTTAATTTAAGTACTTATAACATTTTATTTAGACCAACAAACTTCACCAAACTTTGTGGCATTCATAAATCTATATAAGACATGTAGTACTACTCCATTCGGGATCGAGTTCTCATGCCTACATTAATGTAGGAATTATCTGTTATTATGCAGAAACTGGCTATTGGACTGGTCTCTAAACACATTTGAGAAAGAAAAAAAAGTTCGTTGCCTTCTTTTAATCTATGAATCAAAGTCTCTTTTGGATTTAATCTTTCATGAGATCAAAATTTATATATATATAAAACCCAATTTCAGTTTTTGAGATAACTGTATCGTTCGTGACTTGAAGTTTTCTTTGCGTAAACATAAGAAACTCTTTTTTGTCTCTCTCAAATCTTGTGTGTTTTTAAAAGTTGAAACCTTTCTTGTTGTGTTTAGTTTTGATGATGAATGGTTTTAGTGATGTTTGTTCTTCAAGCGAATCGGTGATGATTGTAGTAACAACTAATCAAGAAGATGATGAAAACGTCGGAATTTCGTCGGAGGATTCGTCTTGTCCTGAAGATTCTGTTAAAGAAACAGAGCTTGATCTAGCTTTAGGTCTTAGCATTGGTCGGAATCATTCATCTTCTCTAACAAGAGAAAGTGGAACAAAACATTCTTCTGATTCTTCTGTGTCTGTTTCAAAACGGTGATTTCATTTTCAAGACTTTATGTTATATGGTTTTGTCTCATATTCAGAGTCGGATATGAACATATTCGTATGAAACATTTTAATGGGAACATCGATATCATAAGATCCGATTTATGAAAATATAAACAACAAAAAATTCAATGTTATATTTAAAATATATTGAAATACATTGATATATAACTAAATAATACTCCTTCCGTTTCGAATTACTTGTCTGTTTTAAAATTTTGCACACAAATTAAGAAATCTCTATTTTCTATAAAAACACCATTAAATATTCTAAATCAACCAATAGAAAAAAACTCCTGCACTTAATTTATTGGTTAAAAAAGTCAAATTCATTTAATCTGCATTGAAAACCTAAAACGACACACATTTTGAAACGAAAATTTTTCTCCGACAACTAATATGAAACGGAGGAAGTATAAATTTTGTTAAGAATATTTTACAATAAATATTATGTTAGCCATAAATTATTGTTATTTTTATTTTTTAGGTTTTAAAAATGTGAGTTTATCTATATTATTATTATTTTGTTAGTTATCAATATTATGTCTCATTCTATATTAGTTACATATATAAATCTTTTAGAAGATAAAAAGTACATATTGATAATTTTATTATTATTTTGTATAAGGTCTGATAAATCTCAGTTTCGGCTCTGGTTAGATTTAGTTAGACTGAATCACACCAAGTTTTTAGAACTTTGTAGTTGTGAAATTGCACTTGGTAGTCTAAAATGTTTTGAGTTACACTTGTGGATTATTACAACGAATATGTTTTTTTGTCAACTTTGCAAATAAATTACAATATTTTCTACGCTGGCCACAAATCAAACCAGAGATGTCTGAGTCATAAGTCGGGACCTGTTCCACCAGACTACGGGTGCTCGGCTACAATGATAATGTTATAATGGATCTCTTTGTGTATTTATGTTTCACTAGACAAGTTGCAATAGGATGGCCACCTCTAAGAAGTTACAGAATCAACAGTTTGGTGAACCAAGCAAAGTCCTTAGCTACTGATTCAACAAAAAATGGTGCTAAGAGTCTTATACTTGTGAAGGTGACAATGGATGGAGTTATAATAGGAAGAAAAATTGATCTAGATGCTCTAGATTCTTATGAAGTTTTGAAGAAAACTTTGGAACAAATGTTTTTCCAAATACCTTCAGAATATATTATAATATATCAAGATAAAGATGGAGATTGGATGCTTGTTGGAGATGTTCCATGGGAGTATGTGATTAATTTCCTCTTAACATCTTTCACAATTTTCATATTTAATTGTTATGTCAATTTCAGTTATAAATGAGAAATTAACATTTTTTTTTTTCAGGATGTTTCTTGGATCTGTGAAAAGACTGAGAATTATGAGAACATCAAGTGAAAGTGGAGTTTGTGAAAAGACTGAGAATTAAAGTCATTTATAAATATGTATATATTAGGAGAAGTGGTTTTGCTTAAATGTATTTTTTTATTGGAATTTGATTTTGCGTAATTGTAAAATTGTGTATTATAGAAATTGGTTATAGACCAAAATTTATAAATCAATTGTAAAATAAATATATTTTTTAGTTGAAATATAATATAATCGAATTAAAAGATTTCATGATAAAATTGGCATAATATTTTGTAAAATATTTGAATGGTGAATAGTTTCGTGTAAATACTTAATAGTTAAATATAAATATTGAATAGTTAATGATAAATATGTCTTCTGTTTTTTTATTATAAAATGTTTAAAATTTTTCACGCATATTAAAAAAATAATTAATTTGTCACTTTAAATATAACATTTTTCTCTCAAATAACTATAAACTAATAAAATTTCAATAAGCTTATTTTTTCTACCAATTTTTGTTTATTCAATAAAAATTTGCATATAAAATCTAAAACATTAGCGTATTAAACAAGAAAAAAAAATCTAAAACATCTTCTAATAAAAGCAAGAGAGTATTGAATAAAGAATTCATATTAAAACCAACAATACATATTTTACAAATTTATAAACATAAAATACCAATTAAATATGCAATTCACTAAAATTCCCAAAAATTCATCCTTCTCCTGTAATCTTCACTTTTTACTTGTGTCAAATTATTATTAATAACATTTAAAAAAAACCACATAAAAACTAAATGTTTCATACAAAAAAAGGTCACTTTCAATGTTCAAAATAACAGTTTTGAAAAAAAAGTATTAAAGCATGAAGTCTTTTTTTTTTAACCTTGAAGAACTCTCTCTCTATTTTAGACCTTAAGCCTTTTTGTCACATTTTTTTCAGTTTTTTTACATTTCTCTTAAGAAACCACTAACCTGAATTTTAACATTCATTGATCAAAAATCAGGCATTCCACTAGATCTTGATGAGTATTCAGTTACCAATTTCAAGAACATTGATGATTTATCTTCTAAGAGCCTCGCAGGTGTATCAAATTCTGCTACTCTACCTACAAACACGAACCATCAAAGACGAGTTTAATCAGAGTCGGTCCTGAGTCCAAACAGAACAAACACAAAATTACGGTTTTTTTATACTTAAAATTTTAGTTAAAAAAACGGTCCACATTATAAATATAAAAAATATACAAATTTGATCTCTTTTTCGTTTTATATTGCACCTTTTAAAATTTGAGGAATTCGTCGGATTCCAAAAATAACACACTCCCAAAAATTTCACAAATACAATTAAATTATTATATTGGGAAATTCTCAAAAATACCACAAAAAAATTAGGTTTATTCCAAAAATACCACACATTTCCAAACCCTAAATTCTATTTAGTGAACTCAAATTCAAAATTTTAAATTTTAAACCTTAAAATTCATTTTTATGTTTGTGGTATTTTTGAAACATTTAGGAGTATGGTATTTTTGGAACTTAGAGTGTGGTATTTTTGGAATTTGAACTTTTTTATGGTATTTCAAGGAATTCCTCTATTATTTTTTATAAAAATACAAATACATTTTTATTATTTATCAAAAATACCAAAAACATAAAAAAGTGAAATTTAAGGATTCAGAATTTAAATTTCTAGGTTTAAGTTCACTAAATAGAGTTTAAGGTTTAGTTTTTAAAGAGGTAAGGTTTGGTTTTGGAGTTTAAGGTTTAAATTTCAAATCCTCAAGTTATTTCAAATTTGTTTTGGAACAAAATAAAAGTTTGTGGTATTTTTGAAACACTCACATTTTTGTGATATTTTTGAAAATTCTCCTTAAAATTCAACGACTAAGCCTTGGATTAGTTAAATATGAAGAATGTATTAAGACTTATAACTAACCGTCGCTGAGAACCAAAACAAGATCACTGTCGATAACAGTCGGAATTCGATGAGCAATGGTGCAGACCGTACAGTCTTCAAACTCAGTTCTGATAATCTTTTGTATTAAATTGTCTGTTGCTGTGTCGACTGATGCTGTTGCTTCATCAAGAACAAGTATTCTTGCTTGTTTTAGTAATGCTCTTCCAAGTGAAACTAGTTGTCTTTGTCCAACACTCCAATTATCTCCATTTTCCAACACTGAAACAAAACCGGTTTAATCGAAAAGAAGCGAAAAAAGATCGAAAAAAGAAACTTTTTTTGTGTACAAATTTGTTACCTGGAGAGTCAAGTTTTAAGTCTTTTCCTCTAACAACATCTCCAAGTTGAGATTTATCAAGTGCCTATAAGACAAAAAATGTTCAAATAAATCTCTAGAATCAAGCTTAAGTTTCTGTTTATTACGGTTCGGTTTTTCCGGTTTTATAAAAACAAAAATCATTTGGTTTTAATTATTGATGTGTAAAATACAAGATTAATATATGCAAGATATAAATTAATATTTGAATAGTAAAGTTATTAATTGTATAAATATAATTTATATAATTAACAGTTCAAATTTGATTTATTTACCGGTGTATACAAATTATATATAATCAACAGTTTTTCTCGGTTAACCAAAAACGGTTTCAATTCGGTTTCTGTTTAGGTTTTTTCATATTTTTTTTAGGTTTTTCAAAAACTTCGGTTCAATTTTAGTTTCACTTTTTCGATTCAGTTTGATCTAATTTTTTCGGTTCCGGTTTATTTGTCCATCCTAAATTACCAAGTATTGCATCTTTAATAATCTATATACAATACCTCCCAGATTTTATCATCTGAATGTTCTTCAAGTGGATCAAGATTTCCTCTAATTGTTCCTTCAAATAAAGTAGGATCTTGAGGTATAATACCAAGACGACTTCTAAGAACATGAAGTCCAATTTGTGAGATATCAATGTTATCTATTGTAATTTTTCCAGCAGTTGGCTCAATCAAACGAAACAAAGCTTGAATCAATGTCGATTTTCCGCTTCCGGTTCGTCCAACAATTCCGATTTTTTTACCACCAGGGAACACACAGCTTATCCCGTGGAGTACTGTAGGAAGATTCTCAGCATAACGAACCTTCAAAACGAAAAAGAAACAATAAGAAAACAGCGACAACGAATAACCAATGTTTTGAAAATCGGACCAGATAATTTTTTTTGGTCTGCGGTCCGACTGGGTTTGATAATTTTGTTGAATTTTTATATGTATATAAGATTAGTATTATACTTATATTACGTTTGAAAAAAAAAAATTTAGATAAAATAAGTCTTTATAATAATGAATAAAAATATATGTCGAAATTTTAAATCTAAAGCCAATAAAAAAAGTACTATGAAAACATAATAAAACTAAGTTATACGGTGTTTTCTCCGGTCCGACTCGGGTTTTTAACGGTCCGACACGAGTTTTTAACCGGTTCGATTAGATTTGAGTTTTATTATCAATTCGAACCAGATATTATCAACCCGAACCGAATACTCCTCCGGTTCAAGGTTGACCCCGGTCGGACCCCTGGTCCGGTCCGGTTTTAAAAACACTGCCAATAACTAAAACTAGAAGTGTCTAAGTACCTTAACATCAAGAAGTTCAATTGTTCCTTTTTCAGGCCATGTCGAAGGCGGGTGAAAATCTTCGACAACTGCTGGAGCTTCTCCTAGAATCTGACTATACTGATAAATCCTTTCGATCGATATAATCTTATTTTCGAGCTTACAAAAGCTAAGTATCCATCGAGATAAACGTCCATTCAAATTAAGTCCATAAGTTACAGCAAGTCCAGCCATGCCTATAACAAACAAACACATACATCAAATCAATGATAAGTTATTTTTAAAAAAATCAATGTTTGTTGAATCGGAGAATTTACTTACTTGGATCAATAGTTCCATGTGGGAAACTGACTAATAAAACCATACAGAAAGCGAATACAAGCGTCGAAAGTAACTCCATTCGTAAACAAAGCCATTCTATAGCCGCGATACTACAAAAGAAAGGTCGAGCGAAACAATCGAGAAGATAAAGATTTCTTTTGATGAATCTTTTCTCTTGACCAAATCCTCTTATTGTAGCTGCACCAGCAATTGATTCTCCAAATAAATGAATTATTGGAGATTTTTGAATACTAACAATTCGAACTAATTCTCTTGAAGAAGCCATGTAATATTTTTGCATCCAAAAGCAAGCAACTGCTACTGGAACTACAAGAAGGAACACTTGCCATGTAACATTTGTCATTACTCCGACAATTCCAAAGAGTTGTATTGTTGTCGAAGCAAATCCGCCGAGTCTAAATGGTATATCAAGATCTACAACACTTTGATCAATTGAAACCTGAAAAATACCAATAAACAAATTTTGCAATGTGAGAAGAGAAGGTGTGGATTTTGTAACATATGTTGTTTGTTTGTTATAAGTTAAGAAAATTATAAATAAATGTATAAGAAAATTTAATAAATTAATTGTTGGTTGTTTAATTGTCATATTAGTTGTATTTTTTTAACTAAAAATTTATAGAAAAGTATATTAGTACAAAAAATATCTATATTATACTATATAATTAAGAATACCACACACTCCCAAAAGTTTCAAAAATACCATTAAATTGCTTATTTCCAAAAATACCACAAACATAAAAAAAATTGAATTTTAAAGGTTTAAAATTTATATTTTTGGTTTTTGGTTCACTAATTATAGATTAAGATTTAGTTTTGAAAGGAGTGGGGTTTCGTTTTTGGGTTTAGGATTTAAATTTGAAATTTAAAGCTATTTAAAATTTGTATTTTTTTTAAACAAAAATATTTTTGTGGTATTTTTCAAACTTTTGGAAGTGTGTTATTTTTTAGAATATACTAGGACTGGGAATCGGTTCGGTTCGGTTCGGAAGGGGTCGGAAATTTCGGTTTTCGGTTTTTTCGGGTTTTTTCGGTTTTTCGGTTATTTTCACATATTTTGGTTCGGCTTTTTGGGTTTTTTTATTTTTTCGGTTATCGGTTCGGTTACCCGAATTGTTTTTTTTTGTGCCAATCGGTTTACAAAAAGTATTTCGGTTCGGTTCGGAAATTTCGGTTCGGTTTTTATTCCCAGTCCTAGAATATACCTAGTTTTTTTGTGGTATTTTTGAAAACGCTCATATAATTAATTATAAACAATTAATTTAATTTTTCTTATATATTTATATATAGTTTTTGTAACTTAATTTAATATAATCAAATTTAATTATCTTAATATTTATATTCAAATTTTCTGAAATTATTTTAATTTAATTTTCAATAATATAATTAATACCCATAAATAAAAATCAACATACCCGATTCAAAATTCTTCCAGCAGGAGTAGAATCAAAGAAAGACATTGGAGCTCTAAACACACTTCTAAGCATATTCAAGAACAGCTTCTGAGCAGCAGCTAATCCAAAAGTCGCAACCAAAGCAGCTCGTACAAATATAAACACTGAACTTCCAAATGCTAAAGCTGTATAAACCACAAGTAAAACTGTTGGATTCACTTTAGATTGATCACCTTCAGTTTGTGGATTAGCCCAAGCCATCCACCAATTACTAGCAATTTGTAGAAACTGAAATGAAGCTTGTGCTAATATTATCAATGGTATCAATAGTCCTTTATAAGCTGCACTCATATATGATAAGTATACTTTCATACTAACTTTTCCTTTTACTCTTTCTTCTTCTTGAACTAATTGCTTTTTCCGTGATCGTTTCGCCGCTTTCTTCTTCTTTTGATCTTTCATCGCTTTTATATCTGAAGTTGAAGATCCGCCTTCTTGTACTTCTTTAGCTAAAGTCTCGATATCGTTTTCGTAAACGTCTGATTTCGAATTATGCATAACTAAACTGTTGAGGATTTGATTTTCGTCTGAATCTTCAGATGATGGACTTGGTATCTCCATCGCTTCGATCGCTTCGTGGTGCGCTGATACTAAGGCTTTAAAATCAGTACCTGCTTGTAGTAGATCATCGTATTTACCCGATTGGATAATTCGGCCTTCCTTCAAAACCTTTCACACAAAAACAAATAGATATCATCAGAAACTTAGTCATAAGAGATACGGGTGGGCATTTGGTTTTTTCGGTTTTTTTTGTATTGAAATGAGCTGAATAAAAGTTCGGTTTTCCAGGTTTATAGTTCGGTTTATTCGGTCCGAAAATCTTAATTTCGATTAAATTTTGGCAAATTTTCGGTTTTTTCGGTATATTTTCGGTTTTTCAATTAATATCGGTTAATTTTAGCTAGTTCGGTTCAGTTTGAGTTGATTCAATTTGGTTAATATAGTGTAAAATAAAATTGTTGCCGAACCGAACCAAAAAAGGAACTAAAATTAAGAAAAGTTGTTGAATTGAACCGAAGTAACCGAATAAACCGAACCGAATGAACCAAAACAATTGGGTTAGGTTCGGTTTAAATGCCCAGCCCTAATAAGAGATATATAGTTTTGAATACTCCTTCAACAGTTTTTTACCTTTCATAAAGTTTCATCACAAGCTTGTAAGCTAAAAGAACCTATAAGAGATCCTTTAGCATCTCTGAAATTAATTCGTACTAAAACAGAGAGAAAAGAGTATCTCACCAGTATCAGATCAGCCGCGGGTAGAAACTCGACTTGATGCGTCACGAAAACCACAGTTTTCTCAGCTAATGCAGATAGTATATAGTCCTGTAGAAGCCAATTAATCACACCGTCTTAACACTAAACTCAAAAAATACGACTGAAAAAAACCGTAAATTTTCGGTTAGAGAATTCGGTTATTATTACCCGAAACAAATCAGAGCCAGTATGTGCATCAAGAGCACTAAAAGGATCATCAAGTAAATAAATATCAGCATCTTGATACAATGCTCTTGCGAGTTGTACTCGTTGTTTCTGACCGCCGCTAAGATTTATACCTCTTTCGCCGATAATAGTTTGATCTCCATGTGAGAAAAGCTCTAAATCTTTCTTCAATGAACATGCTTGTATAACATTCTTGTACTTTGCTTTCTCCATCGGACTACCAAATAGAATGTTCTCTTCAATGTTACCGGATTGAATCCAAGCCGATTGCGATACATAACCGGTAGTACCACATATTCTTACTTCACCAGAGATTTTCGGGATTTCTCCGAGTATGCAAGAGATAAAACTCGATTTACCAGAACCAACTGTGCCGCATACAGCTACTCGCATACCTTTTTCGACTTTCATTTCGATTCCGGATAATGTCGGTCTTGAAGAGAAAGGATCCCAACAGAACACACCGTCTTTAATCTCTATAGCTATATTCGAAAGTCCGCGGGGAATAGCGAAAGTCGCATCTTCTTGAAGCTCTTCCTCTTGCAAGAATCCAGAAATTCGATCGAGCGAAACTTTCGTCTGAGCCATCATTGAGACTAAATCGGGAAAGTTCCGAAGCGGCTCTTGAAGAATTCTGAATGTTGCTAAAGCCGAAAGAACACCTCCTGCTGTAAGTTGAGTACCTAAGAATATCGAAGTAGCGAATGTAACAGCAGATACAAAGATCGGCGAACTCCAAAAGATGAAAGTAACGAAAGCTTGCGAATACAAAGCTTTTCGAAGCCATCCGTATTCTTCTTCTCTCATTTCTTCTAATCGCACTCGATACCGATCTTCCCAAGCTTGTAATTTCAAAACTCTCATGTTCCTAAGACATTCCGAAGTTTTCCTCATTCTTTCGTCTTTAGCAGCCATCAACTTATCTTGATACTCTTCTTGAACTTTAGCCAACGGAATCGTAACAAGAATCGAGATTATCGTCGCGATCAATGTAGCTACAAATGCTATACCCACGCTCTTATATAAGATCGCAAGAGCGAGAACTATTTGCATCGGAAGCATCCAAATATCATGAAGATACCACGAGTAATCACCGATCCGCTGAACATCAACCGCCATATAGTTAACGATTTCGCCGCTCGTGTGATTCTGCTTAGCTATACTCGAAAGTTTAAGACCTTTTCGATATACCATTGCGGTTAAAGCTGATCTAACATGCATACCTAAGATATCAACTCCCATATACCATTGACGAGTAGTAACCGTCTCTACAAGCTTCGAAGCGAAGAAGATACCCGCAAGAACATATCCTTCATAAGGGAAAATCACTTTTCCTCCGAGATAATCAACAAAGTAACTGATCATGTAAGGACCGATATAAGACACGAGCGTATTCAATCCAGCGAAAACTGCATTAATAGCCGCTTCTTTCCAAAAGGATTTGAGAATCGCACGAGCTAAAGAAGGAGGCTTTGAAGGAGTTTCCGATTTCGATCTCTTCCAATTTGATTTCAAAACCTTGTAACTTGATTTAGCTCGATCTTTTGGTGCGAGTAGCGGTATATCTTTAAGCTCGAGCGGTCTTTTAGAGCCAGCCGAAAGAAGTGGATCTAACCAAGAAAGTGTTACTAAGCTAACTAGACCAGCACTACTATAAGGTGTAACTTTAAGACAAGCTGCTTCTTCTTCTTCAACAGCAACAAGTAAAGGCTCTTGAAGATCAGAAGAGCTTCGAACTTCGATACCCGAAACACCTCGCAATGCTACAAAGCAAAGAAAGCCTAAAGCAGGTGTAACAGCTAAATTAGCTATAACATGAGAAGAACAACCAACACTCCAACCTTCAATAGCTAATCTTCTTCCATCAACATATAAAGTCGAAAGACAAATCGAAAACGAACAGAACCACCATATCCTTATCAATAATGGTAACTTCTCTGATGATTTGTATTTCAAATGAAGTAGTAAGAAGCTAAGAACAAACCAAGCTAAACCTTGAACAGATGGGAAACACAAAACAAACCAATCATTGAGTTGTTTTTGAACAACTCTAATCCCATCAAATCCTAAAACCAAAACTTCAACACTTAACACATAGAAGCAACAGAGTAATGATAATTTAAACCAAATCCCAATACTAATAGCTTCTTCTTCTTCTTCTTCATTATTGTTATTGTTATTATTACTATTACTCTCTCTTGAAGATGAAACTGTATCTTCTTTAGAGAGTCTATCTCTGCTTCTTCTTAAACAAATTAGAATCTGTTTGGTTGAAACAGATAATAGAAAGATAATGAAAAGTGTTGTGTTGATTAAAATTGAACAAAGTTCTAAGATTGGTAAATGTTCTTCAAAGATTGATGAATTAAAACCCATTATTGAAAGATTTGTTTGAGGAGAAGATCAAATGGCGGATTCTTCGAGCTGAAACAAGCATCTCAATAACAACACAAAAACTGTTTAAGCTGCAGAGACAAAAAAACAGAGAAGACAAAGACAACGAATGAATCTTTAGCGACACGTTGCGAATCAAAACAAAAATTGAGTTTCTTTTGTATAACCCAACACGTAGAAATCAATTACAGAGATAAGAACACAAATATTAAAAAAATTTAAAAATGGGTTCTTACCAGATCAAAATCTATAGGTCCCAGAGAGAGAAATAGATCAAGCTGAAACCAGATGTCACTTAGGAAATTTGTGAATCCGTGAGAGAGATGAAGAAGAAGAAACAGAGAAGATCTCTCTCTTTCTCTTCGATTAAATTAAAAAAAGATAAACTTTTTTCTCTAATCGTGTAAGAAAAATGAAAACTTTATGAATCGATTGGATTCGTTTTGATTGTGTACACTCGTAGTGAAGAAAGAAAGATTGGGATTTTAATATAAAGGCGTTTCCTTTAAGCTTTTTTTTTTTTTTTTTTGTGGGCTTACTGTAATTGCTTAATATATTGTAATAAAAAATAAAGTTGTAACCTTTTTTGATGCTTCACGTCGATGTCAAAAAAACAAATTTGTGTGTTAGTAACGAGGAGAACGGTTTATTCATACCCGCTGATATAGCTAGTTAAGAAATTCGTTTCTCTTCCTATGGACAGTAACGTTAACTATATGTAGAGCCGGTTTTGAGATTTTAAAATTGTTGAAAGGGCGCAATCTAAAATGCAAAAATAGACCAAAATTGTATAGTTTTTCAAAAAATGGACCGTTTTCTTAACTAAAAAATTTAAATTGAAAAAAGGGCTGCAAGCGCATGCTTGCTCTGTTTGGGCTCAGAACCGGTTCTGACTATATGCATTCGTTAATTTTTAAATTTTCATATTTCTACTACAAAAATTCATTGATCATTACGACATGAACTATTTTGTTAACGGAAATGACTTAGATGGTATATTGGAATCAGAGAGAAACATTATCAATAGAAAACTTAAAATGATAAATTTATATGTCAAAACGATATCATTTTACTCATTAAAACGACAACGTATATGTAAAGTTTAACCCGGTTTCTAATAAGCCATATGTGTGAGAACGAATGTTCTATATGTTCGAGGACGGATTTCCAACTAGCTATATGTGTAGACACTAATAAACTTTTTTTTTGTTAGTAATGTGACTTTTTGGTTTTTTAAAATTTTTATTTATTTATGATTTTTTATTGTATTATTATTGACTTTTACTTATCAAAAGTCTATATGATGATTATTCATTTTCCACTTTCTTACGTTTTTAATCTCTTTGATTATTCATATGTTTGATGTATAGTTACAATGGAATATTCTTGTTACACGTGAGTATATGTGTTGTCTAAAAAACTAAAGGAACTATATTAATATATAAATTGCAATATGTTCAACATAAAACATATAGATAAATTATAATTTACCATATTTTAACATATGTTAAATTAACTTATTTTTTTCCATGTGTTACATAAGTTTAAGTCATTTCAACTTATTTATTTTTATTTAATTTATATATATATATAATATTAATAAATATAAAAATAGTAAAAAAGAAACGAATAACATAATAAATTTATTAAAACAGAAAAACAGAATATTGAAAAAGGCATGCACTATAAATAGGAAAAACTATAAAATATGTAAAGAAAACTAACATTATATATGATAATGGAAAATTTTGTATTTATATTTAGTTTTCAAATTTCAACTGTTAATTATATAAATTATAGTTATATGGATTATTAACTTTACTATTCAGATATTAATTTATATTTTGCATATATTTAGCACACTATATGATGGATTGCATGTAGTACATAAATATAAACATATTCAACATTTTCTCAATTAATTTGTATAAATTAAATATAGATACATTATCATTTATTATAACAAAAAAAACCAATTCAACATATCTGCACCAAACAGTGAGTCTAATGTGTCAACTTGAAATAAACTATATATTTTCAAACAACTATTTAAAAATAATAAGTTCAATACGTTAAAACCTATGTTTTTAAAATAAAGATTAATCTTTCATACTAATTTTATTTATCAGTGATTAAAATCTACATACATGCATGCACTTATGCCCAAGTGGGAATGTGAGACTGTTCAAGTAAAAGAGTGGACCTTAATAATAAGTAGTATATAGACGAATACTATTTATATGTATATCAAAATATACGTAACAAAAAAAAAATAGATAACATTCTTTGCAAATAGAATTTTATCTCTCTATTATGAACTCTCTTTTTTCTTTCCTCTATGAAACCTTCGGACTAGAGAGGAAAAAATAGTAAGAAGGCCAACTATCGCCGGTTAAGCCACAAACTTCCGCGCTGCGTTCCTCCAAACTGGTCGGCAAGTCACAACATCAACAAATTTTTCATGCATAGACACTCGAAATAAATCTCAGCCAATATCTTATCTCTGTCTCCAGTTTCACTGATGCTTCATGCGGTAAGAAGAAGCTTCTCGGCAGAACTAATCTGGTCGGCTAAGCACATGGCGAATCAAATACGGGGATCAACACGGCAAAGACGACAAAACCTCGAGATAAATCAGAAAGTTTTGGTGGACTCGTTTTCTTATCGTAGCCGCGGAAAATCATCGCTAAGGAGTTGCGGGTCTTTCTATCGTCGTTGGAAGCTATGTCATTTTCTACCTATCAGAAAACTACTCCGCCTTCTCTAGCACCGGCTGTAACTTTCACCCAACATTCCCCCTTCTCTCCGGTCACCGTGACGGTGGACATAAACGATGGTCATGTGTCGTATGTGCTTCGGAGCCGCCGCCGGACCACTGGAGATTTCGATCTAGTGGTATTCGCAGTCTTACCGTGAGAGTAGTTGCTAGAGATTTTAGAGTCTTTTTATGAGTTTTGGTTTTATGGGCTCTAGTAAATCTAATTCGGATTTGAGTTTTAAATAAGTTTAAGTTGTTTTTATTTTATTTTATGCTATTTAACATATTGGGTTATATTTGTGATTACTCTTATGTAATTTTAATAGAAAAAACTTTTTTAAAAAAAATAGATAGGAGATAAAGAAATTAATTTCTAGATTAGTATTGGCCGTATGTTTGCCTGTGGAGACAAGTTTCAATGTGAGGATGACGTCTTACTATACACATGCCATGCAAATGCTTCTTACGTGGCATTACATTTCTATAACTATATTAATGTCATTATTGCTGACTGTAACATTTTTATAAAAAAAATATATATATATATATGTACGTGAAGATGCCATTTTATATTCATAATTAATATATTAATGTTGTTGTTACAGTTAATTATTCACGGTACGTTAAACAACTTCTAGTTTGCAACGATGATTTTAATGATATTTTAAAATTTTAGTTTATAAAAAAAACTTACTTAAAAATTATATATAATTGTTTGATGATAAACTATAATTTTCGGAACCGAATCGTATATATGTCTTTTTAATTTCACTTTTTTATAAATTTTGGAAGTTTCAAATCTTTAGTTATAGTCTTTTTTTGTTTTGTCGTCTGAGTAATATTAAGATTAACAAGCATAGTTACAATCTAAAACCGGAGAACAACAAAAAATCTCCAGACCAAAACCAAAAACAAAACCCGAATAAGAGAATTTATGCCTAAAAAAGGAAATCTATGCCCACACGAGGAAAGTTAGAGAGAAATCAAAGGGAACACAAAAGCGCAACAACAAACCACAACTAAAATATGTTAAAAACAAAAAAAAAAGCTGAAATGAAACGCGGAGACTTGAAATAAGAGCCAAAAGACCGATTGACATGAGTTTGAAAGGTTGCCAGATATAAAGAGATTTAATTTACCAGGACAATAGATTCAAAATCAGCCGTTAATAATATTTGTTTAATATAACTTGTAAGAGCTAAGAGGATGATGTAACAATCTAGAAGCCATGATAATGTATTATAAATGTAACAAAATAATACTGATTTTTAATATGATTTTTTCACGATAATTTAATATAAATGTAGCTGCATAATTTGTCATTTGTGTTTTGTTTGGTATCTTTATGGCTTTGTTCAAACCTTTTTATACCACATCCACTCTATGCCAGCTCACTTCCCACTTTCTTTATTTCTTTAATTTTCGTTTTATTACTTTTTCTTGTAAAAGAAAAAACAAATTCCAAAAAGTTCGCTTTTCTTTTCTTATAGAATTATAAATTTTGTGTTGCTTAGTTCATGAAAAATATAGTATGAATCATCAAATGTGGAATGCAAATAATCATTAATGGAGAAACAACAAAAGTGAATGTTCAATGAGTTGAAAAGTTTGTCTCTTTTGAGGAAGAAGTTTTGTATGTAAATGGATAATTTATTTAGTTATATCACTTAATAAATGATAAAAAAGAAAATGATTTTATAAAAAAATATCATTATAGAAAGATATGTGATTCCATTTGAGTTTCGACCTTGTCATTCTTCGAACTTCTATTGGTATTCTGTCTGTCGTTTTGGTTGCCATTGTTCAGATTATTGGTCTTCGTATTCTCCATCCGAGAGATAATACTTGATTTTTAGAAGAATTTTTGGGCGTGGTTTTTTCGTTGACCTTGCTCCTGGAGCTTAAACTTGGCGTGTCTCCGCCATTACTAGTGTCTAGACTGGTTCTTTTTCCTTTACTTTTGAAAGTCGTGATCTTGTCTTGCTTTTCCTAAATCGTTGTTAGGCTTTATTTTAGCAGTTGTCTTTATGTATTTTGACTATGGCTCTCGTTGTATCGGGTTTGGTATTATGAAATTTCGAGCTACCTTAGTCAAAATTTACAGACTTAATTTCCTGAAATTTCGAGCTAATTCAGTCGAAATTGTAGGTTCGATTTGTCCGGTCGTTGTAATCCGAACAATTTTAAGTTTCAATAATAAATACGACAAAAACGAGATTCCATTACTTAATGATTTATATTGGTTTATTTTTGTCCTAAGAGAAAATAAATAGCTTGTTGATTTGTTTTGCGTTAAAAATGTAAAGTAGCGTAATAACTACAACCTCATTCGAGTTAGGACACAAAATATCCGATAAATCCGCTTCATTTTGTTATTCGTCGTGATTCGATTCGACAAATCTAGATATATGTAACAATATAAATCAAAATACATATCAAAATTAAATATCCATAAAAATCAAACAAAAAATATTTAAATTTTAAATTGGATATTGGATCTTCTACCTACGTACATAAATAATTACATGTATAGTATATATATATATATATTATTCATATAATATTAATAGATTTTTATTATTGAACTTAATTATTACAATATTTAAAGAAAAAAATAAAATATTATTTACAATAAATATTTATCGTTTTTAGTTAAATTGTGAAAATTTTCACATTCTTGATTCTTACTACACATCGGATCGGATATCTGACGAATATTCAAATATTTCGAATATCCAAAAAAAATGGAGCGGCTACAAATTATAAATTCGATGATACAAACGAACGAATAACTTAAAATACTTAGTATATATTATGTGTTCACCCCTAATTCGAGTATTGTACAATTGGTGAAAATATGAGAAACAACATAGCTATTTTACCATTTCATCATTATATTTATAGGTCACAACTGACCGGTCCAATAGCTCAAACTCCGGAAATAAGAGAAAATGCATTTTTTTATGTGAGTGATCATATTCAAACGCGGATCTGGTAACAAGACAACAACGGTAACATAACCACTAGATCACTTGATCCACGTTAAATTTATAAAGTCGTTAATTGATATACAAATCAAAATTGACTGAAAGTAAACGTTCGTGTTCCAATCTTATGTAACGTACGTGATCATGATGATGTAATGTACGCATACCTACCACATTTTTCTTATATGACTTTTGTATGCGTAGATTATGGATTTGACCTAATAAGTCTCTTTATGGGTCTAGTGAAGAAATAAAAAAGTCTCTTTATGGATCTCTAACATAGATTTTGGAACGTTAAACATGCTAATCGCAAGTTATAAAATGTTTAGTTTTTTTATATGACCAATTAAAGTATCTTCATAATGCAAAATATGGAAGTTTTGTTTTAACAAAATAAACTATTAATTTTTACTACATAATATATAAATTAACATTGTAGCCAACGCCGCATAGCCGGATCTCAAGAGAATTATTTGAAACATTTTAATGGAGTCTTCGCTTTTGCCGGGTCTCGTTTTTAAAAAAAGGTTATGTAATTTTTTTTGTATATAAATAAGAAAATTGCTTTTGTTAAATATTTTATGGGTTCCAAATTGTTATGAGAATCAAATCCAATTGAATTTATAATAAAGAAAAACTAATACTTTTACTCTTTTTACTAAGATTTTTTTACTTCTTATTGCAAGAACATTTGTTTTTTAAGTATTTAAGAAAAAAAACTAATTTTTATAATATTTTATTTTGTAGATGTTCCGAAAATCTTGCTCCGATTTAAACAGCTAATATATAATTGTTTTATTAATCTCATATTTTTGGAATATACTTGTAATTATTTAAATATAAATAAACATGTACTTGAAACAGGTATTTAGTAAATGACCTAGTTTTATTTTAATCGGTAGTTGTATAGTTTTGTATGTTACTTTTTTGAAAAGTATTGTCAATATCGATGCCTTTATGTTCAAATAAACAAAAGTTGTACTGTTATCATTTCCTTTAGTAATAAATTTGATATGGAAATTTAACAATCTTTATATTATATTATTAAAATAGTTCATTTCACTTAAATATTTTCGATTGTAGTCGGCTCTCGGTCTCTGCCTCGCCGGTTCTTGAGCCGGGCCAGGCATCTTCCTCGTCATCGGATTGTTGTAGGTGGATCTCGGTTCATCTTCCGGATCTGTCTCAAGTTCCATCGTTGGTGACTGGTTTATTCTTCGATCGCATCTGCAACTTGGCGATGGTGGGTGGATGTCGGCTTCTCCGCTATCTTTCTCGGATGTGTGGTTCATGGTTCGTGGGTGTTCTCTGGCGGATCAATAAAGCAGTTTTTTCTTGATGTTGTTATAGTTTGGTGTCAGCTCGTCTCTCGGGTTTTTAGTCTTTTAGCCATCGGCTTCGGTGCAAAATCTTCTTTCGTTTTTGTTCGCCTCGATCAGACCAAGGGGAGTTTTAGCACGTTGCAGTTTAGTGTATGGGTGTTTATCAAGTGTTTGGCTCCGGTTCACGCTTCTATGTTAGAGTCAGGGTTCGTTTCTAGACTTCTCGCTTTGCTTGCCTTCTTCAGCAAAGGTTACAACTGGACCGTCTCGCTTGGCATTCTGTTTAATTCAAACTCTCATCAGCTTTCGTTGTTGCTTCTCTTTCGGTTTTGGTTGGTCGTGGTTCTTGCCTCCTGTTATACATGGTTGAGTCTCGTTGATATGCGTTTGTTTAGTGCTCGTTTAGTCTATTCCCGTGTTTTGACTTGTTCGAACTTCTAGGTAGATTGATTTTTACCGATCCTCAGATGTTTTTTTGGCATTGCCATGCCGGTAACGGTGGGTTTCGCTCGGTTTTTCTTTTACCTGTTTTTTATTCGGTATGTCGAGCTTATATTGTATGTGGTTTCTGCTATTATTTAATATATCGGCTTTTGGGAAGAAAAAAAATAGTGACAATAATCTAGTATCTAACACAACACATCTAATTTAATAAAATTTTAAGTTAGGCCCATTTAAGGGCCCACTTCCCCAAAATTGGCCGACTTGTCTTTTTTATTTTACACCGACCATTGCATTGTCCCGGTCACTTTTCGACCACCATGTATCGAGACATTCACTAGATTTTGTTGTTCACGTTTTATACAAAATAAAAAAAATATATACTTTTATATAAATATTGAATTTAGAATCATTGATAACAATAAATAAATATCAAGAAAACGAACTCTACATAATTTTAAGAAAGTTACATCTTCAAACTAAATTTTTATTATTGATATCAAGGTCCATTTTCGGTCTATGTCAAATTAAATTTTACATAAAGTTTGTTAAATCTAGTACAACTTTGGGCCATCACTCCGATTTAAAAAAAAAACTAAACTCTCCTTAAGATAATATCAAGCAGTCAAAAATAAAAGAAAATTCCTATAAATTATAGTATTCCAGCTTTTCAAACTTGGGGTCTTTGTTAATCTCATTTACTCAAGGGTCTTTTCGATATCGAATATTTTGGAAACATTCAATACCTTTACTCCGATTCACAATCTTTGAAGAGCGATTTGGTGGCTACCAAAGAGTTTTTATGGATTTTATGGTATAGTTAGAAATCAATAAATGATAAGGTATTCAATAAGCGCGAATAAGATTTACCCGGCGTTTTGGCTATGGCAGCTAAAGAGACAGGCCCGGCCTTAGGAACAAGCAAGCCAAGCTGGTGCTTGCGGCCCTAGTTAAAATAAATAAAATTTCGGCTCCTATATGATAAAAAGTGCTTTAGCTTAGTTGTTTTGTGCACTATTATTGGGGTGAATGGAGAGGTTTCTTCATATGCTAAATCAACAAAAATTTTGGTTTACTAATTTAAAATATATAATTTGGGCTTGTGGCCCAATAATATTAAGGACCGGCACTGTAAAGAGATCTCATATTGGTTGTATGCGCATGCTAGTAAGCGGTTGGTAAAATTGGCAGATCAAGAGTGTGCACCAACTTCACTTCCGTTAGGGATGTCTTGTGTGACGATCGTATGCTTTGTTGATTGTGCATGGAAACAGAACGAATCCACCAATGGAGTGGGTTGGATCCTCAAAGATCCAATGAGCTCATTATCCTTTGTGGGATCGTGGGGTTTCCATCAAGAAACTTCGCCACTTCATAGTGAAGTGCTAAGCCTTATGTGGACTATGCAAAACCTATTTAGGATAGAACAATTATGTGATATCTTTTATACCAACTCCTAGGAGTTGGTTGAAATGATCTCGCATCTTTATGAATGGCCGGTTTTCAGTTGCGAGTTGGACGATGTGGCTTCTTTTCGAAAACGGTATCCGGATGTGAAGATTCTTCATTATTCGAGGAACCTTAACAAGCATGCAAACTACTTCGTCCGAACGGCAAGATAACGAAGAAAATTATTCACATAGATGGGCTCAAACCCTCCTTTGTGGGCGTCAATATATTTGATATATTTTTCTAGTCTTTGTTGGATTGTTGTTTTTCGGTATAGAGATAAAAAAAACGAATTGGAAACTAAATATGTCAAATATTTAAATATGTCAAATATTTATAATAAATTTAGTTATGAACAATATAAATAAAAAACAATAATTTTTATTAATCAATTAAATTTTTTTGAATCAATTCGACTTCTTGTAAATTGACTCAATTCAAGATTATTAATAAAAAGATATATATTTAAAAATCTTAATTTCTATCTACGTGAGGTTGGTATTACTCATCATTCCAACCACAACAATAAATTAAGCCCCCGATTTTGACCCAAAAGAGGCCCACGTAAGCTATGATGGTTAAACCGGGACGGTAGAGTTAAACCGGTATTCGATTACAGAATAAGATTGAACCGGTCTCGCCTTCTTCTCCCTCCAAAGAACTCGAAGCTTCTTCTAGTCGTCTCTTCGTCTAGGTTAATCAAATTTTCATTGTTGTAGTGAATTCAATCTCTCTTCTGCTTCAAATCAATGGCGCTATGGATGGAATCTGGATCAGAACCGATGACTGAGAATGAAAAAGCTGATCTCGAAGCTATTTCTGCTCTCAAAGAATCCGCCGCCGTCGAATTCAAAGTATCCACTCTCTCTCTCTTGATTCTAATTTCTCCCTCCACGCTTCAACTTCTTCAGAATGTTGAATTTGATTTCTGTGTTATCTCAATTACAGGAACAGGGCAATGAATGTGTGAGGAAAGGGAAGAAGCATTACTCTGAAGCTGTTGAATACTACACAAAAGCTATTAATCAAAGAGTTTTAAGTGATTCAGAGACTTCAATCTTGTTCTCAAATCGTGCTCATGTGAATCTACTTTTAGGAAATTATAGACGAGCACTCACTGATTCAGAAGAAGCAATCAAATTATCTCCAGATAACGTTAAGGTAGTAACTAAAGACTTCTCTTTGATATCAATTTAGGGTTTTAGTCAATTCTCTGATGTGTTTCAATGATTTATAAAAGGCTGTGTATCGAGCTGCAAAAGCATCAATGTCATTGGATTTGCTTGATGAAGCAAAATCTTATTGTGAAAAAGGAATCAAGAATGATCCAAGTAATGAAGATATGAAGAAGCTTCTAAAACAAGTGAATTCAAAGAAGCAAGAGAAAGAACAATATCAAGCTCAAGTCTCAAGTGCTTTAATGGAAGCTAAGGTTTGATTATTTACATGTGATGTCAAGCTTTGATTGATAAGTTAGTTTATTCAATTTCCTTTTGGTTTTCTGTTGTAGGTTTGTCTCTCTGCTTTTGAAAGTAGAGGTTTGAAGATTGGTAAAGCAATGTATAGAGAACTCACTGGTTTAAAGAAGCCAATGTTAGATAAAAACAATATCTTACATTGGCCTGTCTTGCTTCTTTATGCAGAAGCTATGACAAGTGACTTCATAGAGGACTTTTGCGAAACAGACATGTTTTCAACTCATCTTGATATGATATCCTTTTTGAAAAACTTCAACAGATTGTTTTGGTTTAGTGTAATTTATGTTCTTCCTTAGCGGTTTAAACATGTTTTCAGAGGATAGCTTGCCACTGCCATGGGATAATAACAAACACTACACACGCGATGTTATCGAGCTTTACTACGAGGTAATGATTTCCTCCTTAACCATTCGCTTGTGTAGAGTTTGATAGTATCTGTAGTTAAAATGTTTCACACGATGCTTAATGTCCGCATTTTAGATTCTTACATCTGGTCTTTTGTGTTTTTGCCTCAAGAAAGTTTGTTTCTCGTCTTTATGATTTCGAGAAAGGTAGATTGAAACTGACTGAATTGTGTTGTGAACATTTGGTGCTAAACTTCTCTAGGCGAACTCAGGAAGTCCATTGTCTAAGAATAGAATTCTACAATATCTTTTAGAAGGTACAAAAGGTTCTCAAGCTGAAACTACAGGAGAAGAGGAAACAAACTTAACCAAAACACATTCCAACAGTAAGAATTTTAAACTTATTATACACACTTTACATTGTCAAATCTCTTCTAAATAAATGCTCACCTTGAATTGAAGCAAAAATGAAAGGTATGGTTAAAGTAAACGAAAGAAGAACATTACATGATGTGTTGAAAGAAGCTAACTTTATCATCTCTGAGATTCCAGGTTTGTATTATCATTTATTGGACTCTTATATTCTTAGCTTCGTTTAACATTAACTAATCTTCGATTATTACAGTCTTCTACATCGTATCAAAGAAGTCGAAATTCTACAAAGACTTTGTTGCTGGAAATTGGAGTCCACCAAGTTAAAGAGAAACTTCAAATTACGTTTTTGGTAGCTATTGAGTGGCATGTAAGACTTGAGTCTACTCTCATTCTCAAATGTCTAAATGAGATTAACAAAAAGACAATTTTTCAAAAGGAAGAAACGTGGTTACAAACTTAGTTACAAAGCTAATACAACAAACAAACATATTTAAAGCAAATCATCTTTTTCATGCTAAGAAGTTTTGTCTTTTCCAAAAAAAAGAAGAAAGTCACAGACCATTCTAACTTTGTGACATTCCACAGTATATAAAAAACGAAACCATCCAACTTGTAAATGGAGAAAGCTTCTTAGATTTTCAGTAAGAACAGCGCGAGAACAAGAACGATTAGCCGAGCGAAACAGAGGAAGATAAATAGCCCTGCAATGCAATGCAATGCAACATCTGTCTATGAGACTGTATTCTTCACTGTGTCTAGCATTCTAATGCATAAGTCTGCACCTGTTAATTCATATTTTAACCATTTAGTTCAGAAAGATACTTGTTCCTTTTATGAGTTTTCTTATAACTTAAAGACTATTTCAAAAAGATCAACCTTCTCAATAATTCTACCTCAGACAGATTCTCCTCAGGTGAACTGTTGGGTGCAGCGAGGTTCGACGCAGCAGCTGTATTGTACCGAAAGATCCTTAGCTTACCCTCCTGGGAAAAGTATTGTTTTAGGAGATTATTAGATATGTCTAATAGAAGAGATGAGAAGAGTTACATATAATGAATTTTCCAATCATATTACCTTTGTTCCATAAACAAGACCTCCTCCAGAAGAAGGATGAAAGCAAGCGACATTAACTTCATCTTCTGAGCTTGGAAGTACTCTCACTAGTTCCATATCTGAAACTCTGTAAATCTGCATGATATTTGGAGTGTACATAAGATTAGAATCTGCAAAAAGTTTTTCTTTGTCGATCTAGCGATTAATAACTACTACTGGAGCATAGACATTACCTCCAACACCGTGAAAAAATGTGATGTTGTGTTTCCATCACTCACGATACTCTTCAACAGAGAACCATGACGCCGGCCATATGCAAGCAATATGTGCTCTGAAGTGGGTGAGAACTGCACAAAGACTTTTATTGTTAAAGTACTTGCTTCATCACAATAAATACTAATCAATGGTAAGAATCTCATGGACCTTTACAGCTAGTAAGTACTTAATCAAAAGCAAACAAGGTATGAAAGTCAGTGACCAACTTCGCAGAATTTGAGTGGTTGGGCTCAAAAGGGAAACAAACTGTTGTGTTTCTTTATATGTTTACGCAAAAGGCACATATCCCTATAGTATTTACATGTTATGGTTACTAGAGATCTTCCACATCCTCACAGTGAGGACATTTTATTTTACGAATCAAAATCAGTCATGTTCAGCATGACCAGGAAGAGAACAAATACCAATAACTACCTCATACTAATTTACCTTCCACACAGAAGTGAACACAGAAAAACTGCAACGGAAAATTATGTATAAGGAATGTAACCAATCCAAGGAACTAACCTGGATAGAGGTCAAGCAATGTGCAGCCCTAATAGCCCGCGAGATAAGTATTGAACCAAATCTGTATAAATACATACAGCACCCTCGTAAGTTTTTAGTTACATGCCATGCGTTAACAGATGGAATAATAAATACAATGAAAGCAGTGTGGAAGTAGCACTTACGTTTGCTTTTCGAGAGAAAACACTCGAAGTTCATACATTACTTGGTGTGCTGTGACAGGATGTCGAGTAGGGGAAGTTGCAAGCCCTGAATCTTGTTGGACTACTGTCTGCAAATTCGGGTCTGTCTCAGCTTGAGGTACAACACATGCAACACAGGCTGCTAAATATTTCCCACATGGCGAAAAATGGGCACCCATTTCACTGCAAAGATAAACACAAATCATTTATCTCTATTAACAAAACTGAAAGATTATTAATATCAAGATCATCCAAGCGTCGCACAACGATATTAAATAGAAAATTTACCTGCAGAGAACAGCATGATTAATTGTTATTCGACATTTGTCAGACTTAAGTACTGCACATGGATCTTTGATGTCATGTGACCACACTCTCAGTTTGACAGTACATGGCAACTCTGCAGCAGCAATTGAAGTAGCCAGTTCAGATGGGATTCTGTTTACTACAGGTTGAGCATTAGTTCTTTCGTGTTGAGTACTACGAGAGGAAATATCTTCTGCTAAACCAGATCCTGCGAAGCGAGACTGTGGAATTCGGTCCCGAGGGTCGCCTCTACCAGAACCGCCATATAAGTTAACACCACCAGGGATTTCTAATGACGCTACTGCAGCCTCTAGACTGGCTGTGGATGAATGCAATGCTGAAGAAGAGCCTGTATAAGGAGTTGAGTTGACATGACCACTAGTACCACTAGGAAGAACCACTAAATTAGCACCAGCTTGGCTTTGAGCCATCAACCACCCTTGTAGAAAAGGTACTTCCCAGGAACCTCTGTCTCTGAAGTGAAATAATTGCTGAAGTTGTCCAAGCTCAAGTAAATCTGATTGACTTGATATTTGACGAGGACCTCCACTTCTTCCAACAGGCTGAGCTTCATCAATCTCCATAGCATCAACTGCAATGGTAGAAGTTGTAGCTCCAGCTTGGGCAGCAAATGTGCTGCTAACAGAGTTCTCTGGGACATGATAGGAACCAGAAAGATCCCCGGAAGTAGCCAAGGAAAGAGGAGGAGGAGAAGACATTGTTCTGGTGCCGTGTTCTACAGAACTCTGGTTATTCTGAAACCTCGATTGTGCATTTCTTGGACCTGTAGTATCAGCAGAATACTGGATCCTGGGATCATCGGCAGAATATGAAGGCAAAAGCAAGTACGGTAATGGCACAAGTGGTAGATCTGGTGTCATGCTGGTACGACTACCGCTCTGTATATTGGTGAAGAAAATAGCAGGGGGTGGATATCGCAAATAACCCGGAGATGTTGCTCTTGTCATTGAGGAATCTGATGAATCAATGTCAGTCACCTGCCATATGTAATTTATAGAGTAAGCCCGCAAATTGGCACAAAAATAACCCCAATCCTCCATGTGTAACTCACCTCTGCAGTCAAGAGAAGAGGAAAACCATGTGGATGAAAGTGTACAGCTCTCAGGGAACGCCTTGTCTTCAATACAATTGCAGGCGATGAGTCCTCCCCACTCTTGTTATAATGCCATATGTGCAACTTCAGAAGAAAAGGGATTAGTTAGACTTTAAAAGAACATTTATATCATAAATTGTATTCTGAAAGGAAAGGGCGCCTGCAAGTAGCTAGCGAATCATGGGAGATTAAAGATACCTTATGACCCGATGCAACAGCAAGTATTTCACCTTCAGCGTGAAAAGCTATAGAAGCAATAGGTCGATCTGTTTACGGAAAAGAAGAATAGGATGGGAGTTAACTAGATGACAAAGCAGAAGACGAAAGAGAACAAAACAGTATACTGCATGGTACTTACAGAAATCATGAGTTCTAATACACTCCGATGTTTTGACATTCCATAAGCGCACGTCGTGATCTAAACTTCCACTAGCAACTATTTCTGAGTGTAGCGGGTGGAATCTGACCTGTAGAGGCAGTTATGGTCAAGTTCAGTGCTACCTATTAACCATGATCATAAAGGCAGTGAAGTTAAGAGAAAAAGGATAACATTCCCTAACTCACCACCCAGGGTGTTCTCCGATGGCCGGTCAAAACTTTTAAGCATTTTCCTGTCTCAAAATCAATAATTTTTACGGTGTGGTCACCACTACAAGATACAAAACCCAAGCAAATCTCATTAGCAAATGGAAAAGATTAAAATGCAAAAAAGTAAGACACAAAAATACTTACTGTGTAGAAGCAAGAGTTCTTCCATCAGAACTAAAAGCTGCTGCAATAGTTGACCTCGGAGGAGGCACAAGAGGACAATATTTAGCAGATAAATGCTGCAATGACTCTGCCTCGACCCTACATATAAGGAAGTTTACATTAAGAAGCACAAATGGGAATGAAGATACACCAGTTTCGTGATAAAGGAAGCTTAATGGTACCATGATATAAGATTATGTCCCAGCTCACTCGCTGGTTTTACACACGATGAATCAGCAACCCATCGGTTTTTAGCCCATCGTTTCTTTGTCGTAAACTTTGTCTTTGGTGAAATTTCTCTCTGGACTATCAATCTGAAGACGTTCTTACACCTGAAGAATCATAGTCAAACCAGATTGAGAGTTGTCAAACTCCAACCAGATCAGAAGCTAAAAGAAGTAAAGTTTCACTTCCAAGCAACATTGCCATTTCAATTACTAAAACTAATCAAGATCCAACAAAAGCCACAATAAGATCTCTAACTTCAAAATCTACTTGAATAGCCATGGTAAATCAGGATCCGGAAATTAGCATCCAAATCTTTAACGATCTACTAAACAAAGCCTTCTAATTACTTGATCTAACGCTAGATCTCCTTAACAAAGTCGTTCCAAGTTTCTAAAATCAAAAGGCAGCAACTACAATTTCATAATTCAAACTCAGTCAAGAAGCTAGTCCTAACCTTTGGCGTTGGAGATTAGCCACTGGTTTTGGTGACGGTGTTAGTGACCGATGAGAAGGTTGATCGTGTGACCTTAAAGATTCCGTCATCTCTAAATCCGAAATTCATACCAATACACCACTTGATAGCGAATCCATAGATGCGACCAACCAAAGCCCTAATTCAACGATCTCCGAGGAAAACAAGACTAAATCTCCGATCTAATCTTCACGGCGGCTCCGTCCACAAGATTGGTCGGGACTATTTTCGATGGAGAGCGAAGGAAAAAAAAAACCTAAAAGGAAAAAACTTGAGGCCAAGCCTGAAGAAGGTCTGCTAAACATAAAAAGGAGATCCTTTTTTCTCTCTTAATTGAAATTTCTCAGTTCTTGATTATCTAAACATAATCTTTAATATTTTAAATATCACCCTAAATTTTCTAATATTTCCATATAGCGCCCAATTTTATTTACATTTTCATACATGTGTACCAAAAATATTTGTTTTTTTTTTTCATCTAGTGGTTTTAAACAACTACAATCAAATAAACAGAAAAAACAAGACAGAAGCCGGGCGAAAAAGAGATATCTCAGAGATGAAAATCACAAGTGGTAGTTCGTTAAAACATATCTAAAAATAAAACAAAGCCTAACCGAACACTAATGGAATTCGCTATAGCAGTCGACCTAGGAGACTAAAACACGTATCCACGAACAAGAACCTGAGAAGTGTACATAACAGAAGACAACGGAAAGCTACTAAAGAAAGAAGCTGAGCCAGGAAGAAGATGATGGCGCACCACTAGAAACGTCCAGCACCCTGATAGGACTGAGTAAACAACTCTTTGGACGTCCCAGTTACCGACTTCATGAACAGCTACTCCTAGAAAAGCACTGCAAAGCAAGCCGAGGATCAAGAAAACAAGTACCATTGCTTTAGCGAAGCACCAAACCGAAGAACACCGGAAAACGCTGTTGGGGAGACAAAGAGGAGCAGGTTGGCCGAAAACTCCCCGCGGCGGTTGGACTTACCTTATCTAGGCTATTCGTCCCAGACATTTTCGTTGAATTACACCGCAAAAAAACCAGATAATGATCGAGAGTGAAAGGAAGGCGAAACCATAATGCGAGAAAAATAAAACCAAGCCAGCCCTACGCGCAAGCTTCAACCGAACCAACACGCCTTACAACCACTAAACCAACCCCAAACAGACCAATCTAATACAACATACCAAACCAACCATAACCTACCAAAAACCGAACCTGGAGAAGATAAGCAAGCCGAGAAAAAGGGAGAGAAAGCCAGAACTAGCAAAATAGGAGACCGACGGAGGCAGGACGACCACCGAAAACCTAAAACGCCAGATCTGAAGAAGACACGCGCAAAGATCGGAGAAAACAAGAATGACGCCGTGAGAATCTGAACGAAGTTGAAACAAATCAAGGATCGGCGGCGACGCTGTGAAAGCCGCCGACCGTCGATTAGATCGATAAAAAAATGGTCGACGGCAAGAGATCTACAGAAGCGTATCAGGATTGTGCTAAAATATATACCCTTATATATATGTCATAAAATTATTTTTAATAAATTAGCTTGACGGTTCATTATAATTCAAAGATTATAATGACAAAAAAACAAAAGAAAATGTTAATTAAGATATATTGAAACTCGTTTACCATCTTAAAACATCTAATAAATATTATTTCTAGAAAAAAAAGTATTCTATATTTTTGAAAATTTCAATAGATTGTCTTCTATTTCAACATAAATGCTCTTTTGTTTTGAGAAAATGCCAATTTAATACAACAAAAATGTTTATGCCTTAATTAGTGGTTTCCCTCGCATATGTTCTGAACTGAGCTGGTCCTAATTATAAATTTGAACTTTTGTTAATATGGTATAGCGTAGATTTTGCATAGTTATTTTTAACATAATTAGAAATTTTAATTTGTTGCGTAATTATTTAGAATTTAATTTAGGGATTATTAGTGAATCTCCCATAATGGACTTGCAACTTTTATGAACTACCATAATGGCCATATTTTTTAGTTTCTACCATAAAAGACAGTTCTTTTGGCATGGCATAAAGTCGAAACTGCCCCTCCGTGTTTAAGCAGTATTTTGGCGGGAATTGGGTCAGCCCGCTAGAAGCATTAAATTGCTTTGATGATGATTTGATGGTTTTTGTAGAATAAATATTTAATTAATAATACCATAATTGTTTTAGTAATTAATTTTGTTAAAAATTAGCAATTAATTAGAAGGTCCCACCATTAATGCCGAGCTGGTGTCAAGGTGGAGCAGAATTGCGATTAAGGTAAGTATTCAATGTCGAAAAATACGATTTTTTATATGTAAATTGAAGGATAAATAGTTTGCACTGCACGTAAATAAAAATAGTTAACTGTTGATGGACAAGTTTAGGCTAAGTTATGGACCAGATTTAAAAAGCTGTGTTTTCGTTGGTAATGTTCAGTGTAGGAATTATCGTGTATGTAATTGGTAATGCAAGTTATGTAGTTGGTAATAGATTGCAATGGTGAACCTTGGTCCATGATAGACGAGGATGTTGGTTATTTGTCCATGATAGTTGTAATTTGTACTTAAAATTTCCGGACGTGGACAATAAGTATGGACAAACTGGTTTCGGGCATATGGATGTCTTTTTTTTTGTCCACCATGTATGTAATGTGTAATGCACGTTTTTAGCAAAAACAATTTATAATTTTGTGTCACGTATTTTATGTCCATGATGTTCACCGGCAACAATGATGCATATACCAGTGTAATGATGGACAATAAATTTTGTGGCATCATATATTGTATGTCCATGATGTGGTATTCTCTATGGACTACAATGTTGGATCTTCCTCTCTGATGGACAAAAATGTTTGATACCTATTGTTGTCCATAACGTATACAATTTTGAATAAAATGTGTAATGCAAGTTTTTAGCAAAGACAATAAATAATTTGGTGTCACATAACTTATGTCCATGATGTGTAGGCTCGGCATGTTGCGAGATATATATTATGTTTATGATGTTCCTTATCGACTATATACTGGTAATGACGCATATACGAACGTAATGATGGACAATAAAATATGTGGCGTCACGTATTGTATGTCCACGGTGGAGGTTGGTCTTCACCATCTTTGTGGATTTTTCTGTGATATTCGAATGGACATGATTCAGACTGTGGGTTCCTGTTTTGTCCCCATATTTTGCGTGTATTTTTTTCGTAGCTCCTCCGGCATCTTCCACCGACTTACCGACGGTTTGTTTGAGGACATATTTATCTGTCTTCGTCGAGGGTTTGTTTATGGGTTCACACTATTTGTCTTGAGCGATATGCTTAGCGGTAGCCACCGTAGCTTCACCGGTACGAGTAATACTCACCGGCTTCTGAACCGCTGGACTCCACCGTTGTTTTTTTTCCGAACTCATCTGGCGTATCTCCTTTTTTTGTAACATGTGTTTTGTCGGCGTTTGCTATTGAAACGTGGGGAGGTCCGTGTTGTTGTTTCTTCAGATATGCTATAGTCGTCATTGCCAGAATGGTGGATATTGTGTTCGACGTTGATGGTGGATTTTGTTTGATATCGGAATTGAAAGAAGAAAAGAAGAAGCAAGATATAAGATTCAATAATTAATGTAAAGATATTTGTGTCAGAGCCTTTTTCTCGATGGTTAGAAGGATTTTGTTAATATTTTTTTTTAATGGTAAGCGAAGGTTAAGAGAGTAAACTTTCATAAAATAATTTATGGTATATAGTGTAAGTTGACTCCAATATGACATTCATTATAATCAACATCAATAATATGGTATTGACTGTAATTTTTTCTTTAATTTAAGTTTTTGACATGCTAATCATAAGGCATTTATCATAATTTTTTATCTTACTTTAAAATTCTAACAATATTTTTCAGTTAGTTAATTTGCATTGGTGAAAAATAAACAAAGAGGTTACCATAGATGGAAGAACTCTTAAATCACATATCATAAAATGTTATCTAATTCTGAAAATACATTAAAGATAGAGGGGTCTAAGTTTAACTCATTTATTTATATTTATAACATTTAATATGATTGCTTCACGAGGGGCCAAAAATTTAAAAAACTACAAGCAGTTAACAAACTTTTGTAATGAACAGCAAAGCAGCCTCATCATCAACAACACGACATGTTTTGAACAAAGCCTAAACCGGTTAACTAACACAAATCCAATCCATTAAACCGAAATACATACCAAAAGCTAAAGTCATTAAATTAACCATTTAACATTAAACAATACGATAAACATTAAACAACGTGACAGTTTGGAATAGTGCCTAAACCGGTTCAATTTAAAAAAAACCGGTTAACTAACTCAAAACAATTCCATTAAACCAAGCCACATACCAAAAGCTAAAGTCACTAATTAAGCTAGGACTGGGCATATAAACCGAAACCTGAAACCCGAACCGAAAACACCGAAACCGAAATCGAAACATTCTTCCAAATAACCTGAACTGTTCCTATATATCTCAACCCAAAAAACCGAATCCGAACCCGAATCAAACCGAAACTCGAAAATATAACCGAAAAACACGTATATATATGAATACATATGTAATTGTGATCGAATAATTAGAATTTTAGGTAGAAAAAGTAGGTTTTTAGTAAAGTAACTCAGATATTTATAGGTTTTCGTCCGATATTTCAGGTTTTTGATTCGAATAACTTAGATTTTAGCTAGATTGTTCGGATAATTTGGATTTTTTACGGATATTTTGGATTTTCGGTTTCATTTCGGGTCCTAATAAAAATGAAAAACTAATTCGAACCCGAATAGATCCGAGCCGAATCCAAACCAAATTTTTATATAACCCGAACATATCCTATATGCCCCTAACCGAATAACCCGAAATCTGAATTATCCGAATCGAACCCAAACCGAAAAAATTGAATGTCCACCCCTAAATTAAGCCATAAGTTTAAACAATACGATAACATTAACATTAAACAATACGATAATATTAAACATTAAACAACATGAAAGTTTGGAACAGTTCCTAAACCGGTTCAATTTTCAAAAAACCGGTTAAACTAACCCAAAACAATTCCATTAAACCAAGCCACATACCAAAAGCTAAAGTCACTAATTAAGCCATAAGTTTAAACAATACGATAACATTTAACATTAAACAATACGATAATATTAAACATTAAACAACATGAAAGTTTGGAACAGTTCCTAAACCGGTTCAATTTTCAAAAAACCGGTTAAACTAACCCAAAACAATTCCATTAAACCAAGCCACATACCAAAAGCTAAAGTCACTAATTAAGCCATAAGTTTAAACAATACGATAACATTTAACATTAAACAATACGATAATATTAAACATTAAACAACATGAAAGTTTGGAACAGTTCCTAAACCGGTTCAATTTTCAAAAAACCGGTTAAACTAACCCAAAACAATTCCACTAAACCAAACCACATACCACTTTAAAGCAAACTATCAGCTCTAGACGGCAAACGTCTAAAGAAGCTAAGTCCTCGAGACGGCAATTTCCTTCTAAACCGGGGTGGTCGAAGATAATATAAACCGGAAATAGCCACCGTTAATTTAACCGGTACGACGTAAAACCCAACCGCAGCAAATAAACAAAACGCTAAGAAGAGAAACGTTGCACGTGGATCACGCCAACTTAATAAAGCTTGAGCTCTTTCTCCTTGACTCGCCACGTCACCAACCACCATCTGAATCCTCCCGGCGATGATCCTAACTCGATCATATCTCAATCTCACAACTTCAAATCCTTTACTTGTTGGAAAAGTATCAAACTCTTCATCAAGTTCATCAGAAAACACGGTTTCGGCGTGCGAAACGCGTGCGTCCATATGTAGTGGATGTCTAGGACGTTTTCCAAAACGCAAAACGCCAACCGCAGCCGCGTAAAGAAACAAACACGGTAATATCACTTCCGGAAACAAATCCATAAACAAAAACACCATAACGAAAACCGTCGAGTAAACCGGTTTACTCCAATTTCTCATAACTTCAATCAATTTAAAAACCGATACTAAACCGGAAATCACATTAACTAACCGGAAAAAATTCGCTTTACTTCTTCTCATACTCCAAATGTGAAAATCATGATCAAGCATATACTCAACAACTTCACGTCCTAAAGGAGGTTCAGATCTACTTAACTTTATCGAAATAGCGTTTAGCGTTATCAAACGCAAACGCTCAACATTAGAAACACTTAATGGTTGAGTATAATGCATCTTAGGAAGTAACGGTAACAAATATATTTGTAACATATTCAAAGGATTACCACGTGTTGATGATGATAATCTAATCGCTAAATGAAGCTCACCAGTTTTCTTAACTCCTGTTGAATGTAACACAATCAATGGATATGAATGTGTATAAACACGTTCTGTCTCTAATGTCGATAGCCTAATCCGAACTTTCCCAATTCGAGCATTATGTGCTTTACTATCAAACACACCGATTGTTACAACAGTACAAGGATCGTAAACTTCCCAAGTATATTGCTCGTTCCATTTCGGACAAAGATTGTCTAAAACTGTTCTTGTTCTAACCCATTTTGGACCGTACTTAGCTACACAATACGAATTCGCAGTTCCGAATTTCATCGGCATTAAACCGGTTGCACCAAGAATACCGATTTCTAATAAACCAACTTGTGGTTTCCAAAGCTCTTTAGATGTTGGTCTAACATCACTAGTATACATTATTGCTTCATCTATAACATGATAACCACCATCTAATGATAATCTAAGATGAATTCTTGAACCAAACCGGTTATCTAAACTAAACCATCTTGAACCAACAAGATTATCTCCAATTCTTCTTTCAACACCTGAAACCGGAATTTGAATTTTTCCAACACAAATATCATTTGAACCACGATCTTCAACACTAACTATAATAAAATCTTCAAATGGCTCAGATACAACAAACATCAGATCTTCATTCCAATAAGGATTTGTAAAGCTTCGTGTTTGGTTTGCAGATGAGATAGTTGTTCTAAGAATCTGATTACCGACTTGTATTTTCGTCGAAAGCTCAAGGGATCTTAGATTTGTAATGTCTTGTGCTTCAATTACTGTAACCCTAAGATACCATAACTTAGGAGACAAGTAAACTTTTGATTCAATATGAACATTATTACCAGTTTTTGAATTCCATGAATCAGTAAAAGCTTCATCAGCTTGTGTACCGAACCAAACCGAAACCATAATCTCTCCTCCAAAACCGTCTAGTTTATACCATTGTGGAGCTAATGGACTATCCGGTGGTATTCGGGTTGGGATTTCGTTTATATCAAACCAAACCCGACCCGAATACTCATGATCTTTATTACTTTCTTTGATGAAAACTTCAACTATTGATGATTGAATAGTTTCTTTAGAAAAAGCGAAAACTTGATTCCATTCAGGACAATTTGATTTCACTTTTTTAGTAACTCCTCTGTAATTACCAAGTTTAACTTCAGACAAAACTTCGTTAGAAACTGATAAATCTTTAGCTTTAACAATTCTTACATAAAGATATTGCATTTGTTCAACTAAATCATAAGTTGAATCTTTATGATTGCTTAAACCACTAAGTCTTGGTTTTGTCTCTTTAAGTGAAAACTCACTTAACCCGGGTATGGATCCGGATCCGGATCCGGGTCGAGGAAGTGTTGTTATCACACCTTGATTTGGATAAAACGGTAACGTTTTGTTTTGATTGTGAAGAGCAATTTGTTGTTGTTGTTGTTGTTGAATCTCCATGGAAGAGCTAAAGTTTTGTCTTTTCTTTGACCCACCCGATAACGACGACCCATTAACCCAACGGATATGTTCAACGTAATGTTTCAAACTGATTTCACCTCGCACGTGTGAAAAAAGACTTCTTTTTTCAAGCGTGTAAACTTGAACTTCATCTTCTTCTTCTTCTCTTTGAACAATATTAGATCCTAAAACTCTAACTTTACCTAAAAAATTTCTACTGTTTGAAGAACGTTTCTCGTTAAAAACGTTGATTTCAACGGTTTTGTAACGGAGATCTTTAACGTGGAAGATTAACTTCTCGTTCCAAATTGGGTTTAAGTCTTTACGTTTGACTTGTGTTCGAAGACGTTGATTTTCAAATTTAACTTCTACGAATGGTGATGAAGATCCTTCACCATCTTTTGGTATTAGATTGTGAGCTCCGATTATTTCTATTACGAGCTTCTCATTGCCGTTTATGGCTTTGGTCTCCGTCATGAGAAAGAGATAACAATGGAGTAAAGAGAGATTGAGAGCAGAAGGAGAGTGAAAGGAAAGTGGAGTAGAGAGAGAGAGAGAGAGTCTGAAAATGCAGAGTACAAGAGAGAGCGTGCTAAAGAAGAGAATATAGATATTGTCTTTTTTACTAATTTTAAAGTATTTGAAAATATCAAGTTTCGAAATATTACTTATTAAAATTTAGGGGCGGGCGTTCGGTTTTCGATTCAGATTCGGATAATTCGGTTAAGGACATATAGGAACCATTCGAGTTATTTTAAAATCCGGTTTGGATTCAGTTCGGATCTTTTTTATTTTTATTAGGATCTGAAATATAACCGAAACTCCAAAATATCAGTAAAAAAATCAAAATTATCTAAACAATTTAGCTAAAATCCAAGTTAATCGAATCAAAAATATAAAATATCGGACAAAAACCCATAAATATCCTAGTTACCTTACTAAAAACCTTTGTTTTCTACCTAAAGTTCTAACTATTCAATCACAATTACATATATAGTCATATATATACGAACTTTTCGGTTATACTTTTGGGTTTCGGTTCGGTTCGGGTTCGAATTCGTTTTTCGGATTGAGATATATAGGAACCGTTCGGATTCTTTGAAAAAAAATTTCGGTTTCGGTTCGGATTTCGGATTTCGGTTTATATGCTCAGCCTATTAAAATTATTAATTTTTAAAAGTAATACAAAAATAAAATGTGAAAGTTAAAAGGTTTATTTTTTGAATTTAGTTCACTAATTAGAGTTTAATGTTTAGTATTAAAAAAATGGTTTGATTTTAAAAGTTTAGAGTTTAAATTCAAAGTTTTAAAACTATTTTAAATTTGTGCTATTTTTGGAAGAAATATATTTATAAAAAAGTTGTAATATTTTAAAATTTTTTGAAAATATGTAAAATTTTTGAAATATACATAATTTTTAAGAGATTTTCAAAAATAGCACAAAAAATTATGTTTATTCCAAAATACTATAATTTTTTTCCAAAAATACTGTTTTGTTCCAAAAATATTACAAATTTGAAATAGCCTACAAATTTATAATTTAAATTCAAAAACCTCAAAATCAAGTTCTACCCCTTTAAAATCTAAACTATAAATTATATTTAATGAATTCAAACCCAAAATTTTAAATTCTAAACACTTAAAAATTATTTTTTATATTTATGTTATTTTTGTAACATTTTTAAGTGTATAGTATTTTTATAACTTTTAGGAATGTATGGTATTTTGAAAATTTAAACATTTTTTAATGATATTTAAAGAAATTGTTCTAATATTTATGATATTCTTGTAAATGTCCATTTTTCAAATATATTTAAAAAAGAAAAAAAGAAAAAAAAGATGGTAATAATAATCAGAGAACAAAACGGAAGAGAACGTAGGGGAAAGGGACAGAACAACCTCGAGTTTCACGCTCGTTTGGTCGCGCGTGGATTTACGTTATCTTTTCACCAATGACATTACTCTGCTTCTTACCGTGTACTTTTTGCTTTCCTCCTGATTCACTGGGACCCACTTTCCCTTCTTTTTTTAATTCTTCTTCTTTTTTTTTTCCTACTATTTCGAATTCCATATTTTAAAAAAAAATCCATAATTTTTTCAGAATTAACATATTATTTAAATTTTAACTTAATTTTTAAAATCTCAAGACTAAACTATAATCTTTTAAAAATTAAATCATAAATTCTAAAAATTCAAACATAATTCGTTATTTAATTTTTTTTTGTCACATTAATATATGGGTAACAACCAGTAGTCTAAACTTCATCAACAGAAGAAAATGCATTCGCTCTACAAATGGCCATGTTCGAACCCTGGTCTGATAACAAAGCAAAAACGGTGACACAACCACTAAACCATTTGATGTTTACATTAATATTCCATTCGTTTCAATATATAAGTAGTTTTGTTAAAAGCGCGAGTATTACAAAATTTTAACTTTTCTTAAAGGAGTAATAAAAATTTAGAGAGATTATTATTTTTTTGGTGAGTAAACGCGAAAAGTTAGAAAGAAATTATTGCATATTATTTTACCTTTAAATTTTTAGTAGAATATTATTTATTTAAATTATTGTAGTACTTTGGGATTTGAGAACGCTTTATATTATGAAATAAACTATTTTGGCTAAAACTAGGGATTAGATTTTAATATTTTAAATTAATTAGAAAGTGGGTTTAATTGCGAGAGGGAGATGAGAGACTCAATCCTCGTGGCAGGTCAAACCTCAAAAGGTCTATGGAACATCAATTTGTCTTAAAAGAGTATTTGTCAGAAGAATATAAAAGCATATTATTTGTAATAAAATATTACTTCTTATATTTTTAAAATAGATAAATTTTTAATTCAATTAGATGTACTTGCAAAAAAAAAAAGACTCTGTGGGAACAAAAGAAATCCCTTTTTTGGGCTTAGCATATTCTATCTGTCTAAGAAGGTTTGAACAGTCCAAAGATACTCTTTCTGTGGTGTTTATGCTATCAAGGAACTATTTCAGCTAGATCTTTCTCTCTTTAGTCTCAATCTCATTCTCGAAAGTTAGCTAAATTCTGGTTTTCTAGCTTTGAATCTCCGAAAGTCCTCTTTCTCTTTCCGATCATCTGATAGATCTTTCTCCAAGCTTTATTTTAAGTATGGATTCTCCTCTACCTGAAGCTATGGGATCGATGAACCTTGAGGATGAAGACGATACTCTGCTGCTACTTCCAGACAGACCTGAATACAGCGCTTTAGAAAGAAATCAGCTAAGTATCATAGGTAAAGCTCTTCACCCAGCTGCACAGAAGATGTCGAGTTTGATTCTTGATTTACCTAGAAAATGGAGTCTCGAGGGTCAGATTAGGGGTATTGCATTATCTCAAGACAAGTTTCAGTTCATATTCCAACACCAGCTGGATCTAGAAAGGATATTAGAGAAAGGTGTTTGGACCTATAATGACTGGTCCATCGTTCTGGAGAAGTGGACAGAGAACCCACCGGAAGACTACCTTCAGCATATCTTAGTGTGGGTTAGAATTCGTAATATACCAGTCAATCACCTTACAGAAGCCACGATCATGTACATAGGGGACATTCTCGGTGAAGTTAAAAATGTGGCTTTTGATCCTTTGCAACCTCAAACCCGAGACTTTGTTCGTGTGCAGATTAAGTTCAATGTGAACAATCCCTTACGAAGAGCTAAGAAGATCCAGTGTCCTAATGGAGATGTGTTCACAGCTTTTTTTGATTTTGAAAAAGTCCAAAGACGTTGCTACAATTGCCAGAGAATGACTCACTCTAAGGATAACTGTCCCTCTCTCCCAAGTTCTCAATCACAGTCATCTCCATACCATCCTCAAAGAGTTCGAGTGGACCAGCAGAAAATTAAGAGCTTTCTTCAGGAATCAGATCCCTTATTTGGAGTTCTTAAAGAGAACCAGGTTGGATTGGACCCAAATACAGGAAGACAGAGAATTGACCCTGGGGTGATGGAAAACATGAGGCAATATTTGCTAGCAGTGGAGGGACCTGAAAGAAGAGTCAGGGAGGAAAGAGTGAAGTCATCAGTGGAAGAAGCAGAAAAAAATCTTCATACTAAGAAATCATTGTTGAGACTGGAAAAACCTGCTTCAATTACCACAGATCTGAATAAAGGTAAAGGGCATGTTTTCGACTTCTCTATTAATGAAGGGAAAAGATCAGAAGGTATAGAGGGTAGATCAAATGACAAACTTATGGGAGCAGCTATTGTAGCCGCTAAGAATTGCCAATTTCAAGAGCCAAGCCAGTGGAATCAAGTTGGATCCAACTTCATTGATACTGAAATGATAAGGGTGATAGAGACGGATAAGTTGAGTGTGCAGGAGCAGTTTGCAGAAGCATCTACAGGATCTACAGCTGGTCTATCAAAGACCAGAAAGACATTCACCAGAATCAAAAGAGACCAAAAGCCTAGACAAGTCTCGGGTGATAAAGCAGCGTCTCACATTCCATCTGCCACTGCATCAGAATCTGCTAAAAGGAAGTTTGAAGCTGAAGAGGAATCTTCCTCAAAGATACAGAAAACAGAGTTGGTTTTAAGATCATCCAAAGGCTCGCAGAAAGGGACAGTTCCTCCTAAGGAACTGTCCAATCAGCCATGAGTATTTTATCTTGGAACTGTCAGGGGTTAGGGGGAGTTTTTGACCTGACAGTTCCTCGCCTCAAGGAACTCCGTTTACTATATTTTCCTGAGGTGTTATTCTTAATGGAGACAATGCATAAGCGGGATGTTTTGGTGGATCTACAAGTCTGGCTAGGCTACAAGAAGGTTTTTACAGTAGATCCTATTGGTAAAAGTGGTGGATTAGCTGTTTTTTGGAAGGATGGTGTTGATATGAAGGTTTTATCTTTTAGCAAGAACGTAATAGATGTGCAGTTGTTTTTGGCTGGCAAAGTTATGTATCTATCTTTTGTGTATGGTGTTCCCCATTATAAATATAAAGAAGTTGTTTGGGAAAAACTAACTAGAATTGGCTCTAGTAGAAAGGATCCTTGGTGTATAGTAGGTGACTTTAATGAAATTAGAGATAACTCGGAAAAATTGGGAGGCCCTTTGAGGTCTCTCGAGTCTTTTGAATCGTTTAACTTGATGTTGGAGATATGCGAGCTAGTGGAATTACCAAGCACAGGTAATCCTTTTACGTGGAAAGGAAAGAGGAACAAGAAGTGGATCCACTCAAGATTGGATAGATGTTTTGGTAATAGGTATTGGCAGTTAGAATTTCCAGCAAGTAATCAAGCATTTCTGGATTTTAGAGGCTCAGACCATAGGCCGGTACTAATGAAAATGATGGCTTCACAGGAGGCATACAAAGGGTATTTCAAGGCTGATAAAAGATTACTATTGAAACCTGAAGTGAAGGACACGATTAGGAAGGTTTGGTTTCTTACCAGTAATCAAGAAGAAAATGCAGTAACTGACAAGTTAAGGCTATGCAGAAAAGCCTTGAGTAAAATGAAGAGAAGTTTACATCTAAACTCAGATACAAAACTAAAGGAACTTCAAGTGCAATTGGAAAGAGAGCAGTCAGCTATGGATACTTGTACGCAGAGAGTATATATGCTCAAGAAAGAGATGAGTAGGGCATACAAAGAAGAGGAAGAATACTGGAGACAAAAATGCAGAATAAAATGGTTGAACAGTGGGGATAGCAATTCTAAGTTTTTCCATGAAGCGGTGAAAACTAACAGAAGCAAATCAAAACTAATAGAGATTACAGATAAACATGGGAATATTCAAAGAGGAGAAGCTTCAATTGCTCATGTGGCTATTGACTATTTCAGTTCCATTTTCACTAGTTCCAATCCCCAAGTGGAAGAATCATACTTTTCTTCGATGCCAAAGTCAGTAACAACGGAGATGAATGAAGAGCTAACAAGAACAGTTACTTCTGAAGAGATCCGATCTGCAGTTTTTTCCATTAACCCGGGTAGTGCTCCTGGAGCTGATGGCTTCACTGCTTTTTTCTTCCAAAAATTCTGGGACAATATAGGGCCTCAGATTGTTCAAGAAGTACAAACTTTCTTTGAGACAGGAGTTATGGCAAGGGACTGGAATTATACTCTCATTTGTCTTATTCCCAAAGTACCATACCCGATGTCGATGTCTGACCTAAGGCCAATAAGTTTATGCTCAGTTCTTTACAAGATCATCACAAAGATAATGGTGAAAAGATTGCAACCTCTGCTACCACAACTTATCTCTCAAACTCAGTCGGCCTTTGTCATGGATAGAGTAATCACAGACAATATCCTGATAGCTCATGAGATATTGCATTGTCTAAAGACGCATCCTACCTTCTCAGAATCGCATATGGCCTTAAAAACAGACATGTCTAAGGCATATGACCGAATGGAATGGCCCTTTATTTTAAGATTGCTCAAACAAATGGGGTTCCACACAAAATGGCTTTTATGGATTCAAAACTGTATTTCAACAGTTTCGTATTCTATTCTCATTAATAACAACCCTCATGGAATGGTTTGTCCCCAAAGAGGTTTAAGACAGGGCGACCCGCTCTCTCCATTCCTTTTTGTCTTGTGCACAGAAGCCTTAATTCACCACATACACATAGCGGAAAAAGCTGGCAATATTATTGGAATTCAAGCATCGTTGGAAGGGCCTTCAATCTCACATTTACTCTTCGCTGATGACAGCCTTTTTGTTTGCCAAGCATCAGTTCACAAATGGCTGCTCTTGAAAGAAGTACTAGATGCTTATTGTGCGGTTTCAGGTCAGGTTATTAGTCTTCAGAAATCTGCATTTACTTTTGGTCGTAATGTTCCTGCAGAAACCAAAATGGCCATAAAAACCAGTTCTCAGATCAGTAATGAAGGAGGGGTAGGATCATACCTAGGTCTACCCGAGTGTTTCTCAGGCTCAAAAGTCAAGCTGCTTAATTTTATCAATGAAAAACTCCAACACAGAATATCAGGTTGGTTTGCTCGATCTCTATCACATGGGGGGAAAGAGATCATGTTAAAAGCAGTAGCCTTAGCATTACCAGTTTATGCAATGAGCTGCTTTAAGATACCTTCAACTAATTGTAAAAATATCACTTCGGCCTTAGCTGATTTCTGGTGGAATACATTAGAAAGGAGAAAGAAGATTCATTGGGTTGCTTGGGATAAATTGTGCTTAAACAAAGATGAGGGTGGTCTAGGATTCAAAGATTTGCAATGTTTTAACCAAGCCTTACTTGCCAAAATTGCTTGGAAAATTTTAAAAAACCCACAATCTCTTCTGTCCAGGTTTATTAAAAGCCTGTATTTCCCCTGTTCTGAATTTCTGGAAGCCCCTTTAGGTTCAAAACCATCTTATGGTTGGAGAAGTGTAAGATTTGGGAGAGAGCTTTTAGTGACAGGTCTGACTAGAATCATAGGGAATGGCAAATCAATTTCGGTGTGGGAATCAAGTTGGATAAATGATATTGTTCCAAGGCTACCTCTGCTCAAAGATTTCTCGGTTAATTTAGATCTAATGGTCTCAGACCTGATTGACTTAAGATCTAGGCGATGGGATGAACCAAAGTTGCATCAGTTGTTTTTACAAACAGACATTGCTCTAATCTTATCAAAGCAGCCAGTCATCTCGCATAATGACACATGGGGGTGGAAGTTCAATAAAACAGGGGCTTATTCAGTTCGTTCAGGTTACTGGGCAGCGACTAATGTTAATCTCGATGAGGTAAGACAGCCTGAATTGCAATTGCCTTCATTTAACAGTCTTAAAGCTCAAGTTTGGAAAATCAGAACATCTCCAAAAATCAAGTTTTTTATATGGAAATCTCTGTCAAATGCGTTGGCAGTTGCAAAACTAATCAGATCAAGAGGAATAAGAGTTTCAGAGGAATGTCAGACTTGTGGTATGGGGACAGAGACAATCAACCATCTCCTTTTCTCTTGTCCGCTATCAAGACAAGTTTGGGCCTTATCCGGAATTCCTCACCCCGAGAACGGATATGATCAAAACTCAGTTCACTGCAATATTGATTTCTTGATCAAAATGACACGGGGTGGAGAGATAGATAAAAAAATCCTAAATAGCTTTCCCTGGATACTTTGGTATGTGTGGAAAAACAGGAACAAGTTAATTTTTGAAGGTTTTTCATTCTCAGCATTAGAGATTGTGCAGAAGGCGCAAGAAGAAGCGGAATTATGGAATCTAGCACAAGCCTGTGATGAACCTTTACAACAATTCAGTGCAACAAATACATATCAAGGTGCCAAAAAATGGAAACGCCCACCAGACCCTTGGTTAAAATGCAATATAGCGTGGGCATGGTGTGGAAAAAAGTTACTGGGAGGAGGAGCATGGGTGATCAGAAACTGTGAAGGACAAGTTACAATTCATAGTCGAAAGGCTTTTGTTGGCTTGACTTCATTAGATCAGGTTAAATTTCAAGTGTTGATTTGGGCTGTTCGAAGTATCAAGGATTTACAGTTAAATAAGATAATTTTTGCTAGTGAAGCTCAAGATCTTTTTGGAGCTATTCTTAGGCCCTCTGAGTGGCCTTTCTCTCTCTTTCAAGCTCAGGAGTTATTAGTAGAGCTTTCGAGGATTGAGTCTTGGAGAATTTTGGTCGAAGATGCAAGAGCTAATAGAGGTGCCCGTTTCATTGCGGAGAGTGTAACCAAGCAACAGAGACTAAGCTCCTACGTGGCTTCGGGGCATCCAGCTTGGTTAGACATTCTGTTCCGCGATGAAAGGCTTTTAACCTCTTCTTAAGCTTCTTGCCTTTTTCATCTTCGTTTTATTGCTGCCTGTTCCTCGTTTTACAGTCTTCGGTTTTTTGGTCTGTTGCTTTTTCAATTCCTCTGCTTTTTCAGAGTTTGTAATTTCTTAATCTTGTTCCTTTTAATCCCAATAGATGACAAAAAAAAAAGATAAATTTTTAATTCTATCATATTTTGAACAAAACAAATATAGCTTTTCATTTTGAGTAAATAAGTGAAATATTTATACGTTTTAATTGTAAGTTTTCAATACAGTCTCTTTCATCTTATTGTAACTCATACATTGAAACTAACGATGAAAATAAATAAGCAAAGAGTATGTAACACGAGCATAGAAGAAGTTAATACTCTACTCAAGTTTTGCAGATTTGTAACGTTATTCTTGTTATTTTTAGAGTTCCCATAAAACACTTAAAATATTCTGCATTTAATATTTTGTATCCGTTTATCATATTTTTTTTTGTTATATTAATATCTAGGCTACAACTGACCGGCCTAGTAGTTCAACTCCATAAATAGTAGAAAATACATTCGTTATGCGAGTGGCCAGGTTCAATGCCTAGTCTGGTAACAAGGCAACAGCGGTGACCAGAGCCGTTCTTGAGCACAAGCAGAGCAAGCATTAGCTTGCGGCCCTTTTTTTAGTTTAAAAATTTTAGTTAAGAAAACAACCAATTTTTAAAAAAATTATACAACTTCGGCCTATTTTTTCGTTGTCGATTCCGGCCTTTGTAAATTTTTTAAATTTCAGGACTGGCCCTGGCGGTGAAACAACCACTAGACCACTTAATGTTTCTGTTTATCACACTTTATAATCCTTGCTTCTTGAAAAGCAAGAAGATATATATATAAAAAAAAACATTACTAAAGTTAATCTAGCTAATGACTGCCAAGTGTCACAAACTTCTTAATCCTCGAAAATCCTTTCTCATTATGTTTTTTTTATTTATCAGAATTTATTTATACTTCTGATCTTAATATTTGGAAAGCCTTTTAACACATAATACTTTTAACGTTAAAGCCCAATACAAAAACTCAATCAATACTAATAAGAACATATACAAGTAGCCCTAAGAAGCCCATATATCTATTTTGAGGTATGTTTATTGCAAAACCTCTATTTTCTTTTCCTCAAGGAGTTTATTCAAACAAACATTTTATATAATTTGAAGTGATTTGAATTTTAATGAGCTTTTAGGTGATTTTAGGTGAATTAAAAAATTCATGCGATTTGTTTTAAAATTCTCTACATTCTTACATAAAACCATGAGATTTGAGATTTTTGTATTTTTAACTAAGAAAATACACTAAAATACCATCATATCACTACAAATATACTACTTAAAATATTTTCAATAACAATGAATTCCACGAGACTTTTTAAAATCACTAATTCAATAACAGTGGATTTCGTGAAACATTTTAAAATTTTTATTTGAATAATAGTGAATTTGTCAATTTAACACAAATCCTTCCAAATTCCTCGTTCAATACACCTCTATTATAATTTTGACCCCCATTTCAAAGCTTTCTTGATTTGTATACCCAAACCAATATATTAGTATAATTTATGTTGTTATACCCAAAACCACATGGTGATGTTGTTGTTGTATATATAATTTTTATTATAAAATTTTATTATTATTTTTTCTTTTCACCAAATTAAAAATAAAACTCATCATTTGTAAATGTGAATGTATACCAACAAAAAATGTGAGAATGTATATTTTTCTAAATTGAAATTTGGATTAACTAGATCGATATGCTATAGTTTTAAATTTTTTTTAAATTAAGCAATTGTTATTATATTTAAGTTTATTTGGTCAAATGGACATACATAAAAAATATAAAACTATTATCTGGGGGGCATTTTGATACTTATAAAACTTATTATATTTTAGAAAAATATTAAAGGTTTACGAGGACTCACCATAAAAACCATTGAGCAACATTTCATCGTCTTCTTCTTCATCTTATTCAAGTTGCGCCGCTTTCTTCGATTTTTTCTCAATCGTTGTTCTTTTGCTTCTCTCAGGTTTGTTTCGATCTCGAACTTCTTCTTCTTAGGAGAAATTTATACAAGAAACTAGTTCTTCTTCTTCTTCTTCTTCGATTAGTCAGGATCGAAACGATTTGAGGTTTAGGTGACGGAGCTCAGTTATGGAATCTTCGATTAGGCTTGCCTTTTGTAGTCACATTGTTTACACAGATTCAGTAAGATAGATTTCTGATTTGATTCACGTTTCTAGCAGGAAAGGAACATTCGATTCTTATCATAATGTCTAGGAACAAGGGTTTGGCTGAGCAAGATCTTAGTAAATTGGATGTAACTGTGCTTCATCCTTTATCTCCTGAGGTCATTTCTCGTCAGGCAACTATTAATATAGGTAACTTGTCTCTTCATACTCCTTGTTTTCTTTTAGGTTTCTTCTATGTAAATTGATGTCAAAGAAGCTAATCCTGCTTAGAAGCTAAAGATGATAGTGTTGTTCCATATCTCAGGAACCATTGGACATGTTGCTCACGGAAAGTCGACTGTTGTGAAAGCTATTTCTGGTGTGCAGGTGATTCCGTGAATACAATTGATTTGAATCTTGTGATATATACTGTCACTAGAGGCTCTTATTAGCTTGCAGCAGTTTGATCAATCCGAGACTGTTGAGTCACATTGTTGTTTGTATGATTTCCTTTACTTGTGCAGACTGTCCGATTTAAGAATGAGTTAGAGCGTAACATCACCATTAAGCTTGGATATGCAAATGCTAAGATATACAAATGTGAGGATGAGAAATGCCCTAGACCAATGTGTTATAAGTGAGTTCTTGCTTACAAAAGTGTTTTCTTTTTCATCCTCTAATGGTAGGTTGTGTCTTAACAACTTATCTGTTATGGTAGGGCCTATGGAAGTGGAAAGGAAGACAACCCTAATTGTGATGTCCCTGGATTTGAGAACTCCAAGATGAAATTATTGAGGCATGTATCATTTGTGGATTGCCCGGTATGATGAGTTTTACAGTTTATTCTTTTCTTGTTCATGATAAACTACTATTGTCAAATGATGGCATATCCATTGCGTATGTTACTATGTTAATGAGTTGTGTATGGATGGTATTGTACTCCACCAGCATGCTTTTATGTCTCTTATCCAATTAGCTTGAGGTTTTAAAGAGCAAGTGTTGGTGGATAACTGTTATCAGATTTTTCCATCCTGTCTTTTCTTTTCTCTACTTTATTCTTTTTGATGATCATGTTTTTTCTTCTTCAGGGTCACGATATTCTCATGGCAACAATGCTTAACGGAGCAGCCATCATGGATGGTGCATTGCTTCTTATCGCTGCAAATGAGACCTGTCCTCAACCACAAACGTCTGAACATCTTGCTGCTGTTGAGATTATGCGCCTTCAGCATATCATAATCCTTCAGAACAAGATTGATCTTATTCAAGAGAATGTTGCCATTAATCAGCATGAGTCAATTCAGAAATTCATAATGGTTCGCTTTTCTTATCTCTTATGAATCTGTTGTGACATTCTCATTTTCTCAGTTGGTTAAGCCAAGAATAGGGTTTGAGAGACTTGGTTTTTAAATTTCATCACCTCCTGTTTTGCAGAACACTGTGGCCGATGGTGCCCCTATCGTCCCTGTCTCAGCACAACTGAAATACAACATCGATGTTGTATGCGAGTACATTATCAAAAAGATCCCAATCCCTGAGAGGAACTTTATATCACCGCCAAATATGATAGTGATTCGGTCTTTTGATGTTAACAAACCTGGATTTGAAGTTGATGAGATTAAAGGTGGAGTTGCAGGTGGAAGTATTCTCCGGGTATTTATTTCTCTATCTCCCTTGATCTCTTGGTATATAGATATCGATTGATCCTCTGGCTCATGATGTGTCTCTTAACTACATTTTGATTGTAGGGTGTTTTGAAAGTGAACCAATTGATTGAGGTCCGACCTGGTATAGTTGTCAAAGACGAGCGTGGCAACCCGAAATGCACTCCAATCTACTCTCGGATAATATCGCTCTACGCAGAACAGAACGAGCTTCAGTTTGCTGTTCCAGGAGGTTTAATCGGAGTAGGAACAACAATGGATCCAACTCTCACTCGAGCTGATCGATTAGTTGGTCAAGTCCTTGGTGAAATCGGTTCACTCCCTGATGTCTTTGTCGAACTCGAGGTAAACAACACTCTGACACACAAAATGGCTCATCTCTATGTTCTTTAGGGGTGATAAAAAAACCCGAATCCAAACCCGAGAAAAAATATCGGAACCGAAACCGAAACTATAAAATATCCGAACGGGTTTTGTTTTGTAGAAGTATGGATACCCGATCCTGAACGGGTATTATCCGAAACCCGTAAAAACCTGAATGGATACCGAACTTATGACTATTGTCTTAAATATGTTTAACACAAGTTAAAATTTCAGTCGATTCAAATTATAAAATTTTAGGTCGATTTGGTTTGAAATTTCTTATTACAAAAAGTTCGTATACCGAACCCGACCCGAACACGAAGTTAAAAATACACGAACCCGACCCGAAACTATAAAATAACCGAACGATTTCTAGACTTCCTTACCGAAAAACCCAACCCGAACCCGAACCCGAATGCCCACCCTAGTTCTTCTTATGTGGTTTCTTGATTAAGGTTAAATCTTTGTAGGTGAACTTCTTTCTTCTAAGACGTTTATTAGGAGTAAGAACAAAAGGATCAGAGAAACAAGGTAAAGTATCAAAGCTAACAAAAGGAGAGATTCTGATGCTTAACATTGGTTCAATGTCGACTGGAGCCAAAGTTGTTGGAGTTAAGAATGATCTGGCTAAGTTGCAATTGACCGCGCCGGTTTGTACTAGTAAAGGAGAGAAAGTGGCTTTAAGCCGTCGTGTTGAGAAGCATTGGCGTTTGATAGGTTGGGGTCAGATTCAAGCAGGTACCACCATTGAAGTTCCTCCTTCACCTTTCTGAGATGTCTTTGTTTGTTTTGCTTTTAGATTTTTATGTTTTTTTTTGGTTCTTGGAAAATTTTATTAGCTCTTTCACAGATAATAAAACTGTTACTATATTTTATTTTCATGTGGTAGAGTTTTTTGAGAATACTTATTTGCGGATAATATTTTTTGTTTGTGTTTTTCTTTTTTAGATAATCATTTAGTTATGGGTATTTTCTGCTTTCTTTTTATTGGTAATAAAATTATTTATGGATCCATAAGTAAGATTGGGCATATAAACCGGAACCCGAAATCAGAACCAAAACCGAACCGAAACAGAAAAGTTCTTCCAAATAATCCGAACGGTTCTTATATATCTCAATCCGAAAAACTGAATATGAACCCAAACCGAACCGAAACCCGAAAGTATAACCGAAAATTTCGTATATATATGAATATATATGTAATTGTGATCGAATAGTTAGGATTTTAAGTAGAAAAAATAGGTTTTTAGTAAAGTAAGTAGAATATTTATGAGTTTTTGTCTGATATTTTGGATTCTTGATTCGATTAACGTGAATTTTAGCGAAGTTGTACGAATAATTTGGATTCTTTATGGATATTATGGAGTTTCGGTTCCATTTCGGATCCTAATAAAAATGAAAAAACCGATCTGAATCCGAATGGATCCGAACCAAATTTTTAAATAACTCGAACAGTTCTTGTATGTCTCGAACCGAATTATCCGAACCGAATCCGAACTGAAAATCGAACGCCTACCCCTAAGTAACATTGCCGATACATTAGCAAAAATGTTATTTATTGAAGATCAAAAGGCAAAAATGTTAAATAGCATAATCATATTCATAAGAGATTGCTATTTTGGAAAAATAATCTACATAAATATTGGGTTTATGTGATTTATATTGGTAGTTTATGTTTTGAAAAGATGTTTTCCATGCATGTATTGATGATCTAACCTTGTGAGTTAAGTTCCGGTCTTAACTAGATGTAGAATTGTGTGGTTGTTTCATTCAAATATGATTCGTGTATAATCCAGCTGAGAAACATTTTGAATAGTCCAAACGTATGTCGTTAATTCAGCTTTTTCAATAGTATGTCGATTTTCAAACCGCAAAATTCATCCTAGATTATCTATAAATATCCATTTTACGCTAGAAAATGTGTTGTCCGAATGATGAGAAACATCATAATAAGGTTTTTTTTAGCTTAAAATGGCTATTTTAATTGTTTTTACAATTATTTATGTTATTTTATTAGTAAAAAGTTAATTATTTATATGTACAAAATTATTTATTATGCATTTTCATCGTTCACACTTTTGTATAAATAGTTAACTATAAAGTTTTTTAAAATAAATTATTTAAATAGAAACTACATTATTAGCCAATTTTTTCTTAATTTTTTTATCCCGTGTTTTATTAATCTTATAAATATTACTCTATTAGAACAACTTCTATATGGTATATCATTTTATTTTTTTTAATACACTTTTCATTGGGGACACGAGGACCATATAACAACTGTATATTTAATTAATACATTGACATCACATCATCTAAATCCGATTTTACTTTGTCATTTGTCAAGCTGGCAAATTCAGACTGTTGCTTTCATATCTTTTAACATCCCAATCTGATAAAGATTAACTTACAATCCATTTATAATATAAAAAAAAAAAAAAGAGAAGGGGCAGACGAATATATAGAAAAATAAATAAATTTCTGATAAAATAGAGAGGTTTTTAAAAATATTATCAAAAACTATGTTTATTCTAAAAATATCATATACTTCTAAAAGTTCAAAAAATATCACATTCTTTCAAAAACATCACAAAAATACTTTTTTAAAAAATACCACAATTTTTTAAATATCTTTAAAACTTCAAATTTAAACGCTAAAACTCCAAAACAAAATCGTACCACTTGAAAGCTAAACACTAGACTCTATTTAGCGAACCTAAATCCAAATTTTAAATTCTAAACCCTTAAAATTTATTTATTATGCTTGTGATATTTTTAGAACATTTGAGAGTAATGTTTTAAAAACTTTTGGGGGTGTGTGATATTTTTGAAATTTGATTTTTTTATGTTATTTTAAAGAATTCTTTTAAAAAAAATTATAGTGTGGTTTATTTTTCAGTTTATTTACAAAAATTTATAAATCTTATACCAAGAAAATATCATTATCATCTCAAACATTCCATAAGGTTGCCATATAGGTGTAAGTGAGTTATCTCGAGTTTCTTCTAATCTTAAATATGACGTTAACACATTTCTACAATTTGTTCGTTTTCGATACGAGATTTCAATTGGCTTAAGATTCTCTATATTTCTCCGTACAATATATATATACAAATTTGACAATCTTAAATTATACAAACAAAAAATACATTTTTTTCTTTTGGTTTGGTTTTTACTTAGTATATACATAAAGGTTGACGGTAAAGACTTGCTTATAATTGTAACTATACAATTAACATATGTACTATCTTGTTGGATTATGGTTGAACAAACCATTACAAATTATCGGTTCAGTTTAAGTTTGATTCAAAATTTCAAAAGTTGGTTATGTCATCGGGTTTTGGTAATTCATGAAATTCATTTTCGGTTTGGTTTAAGTGAAGCCAGCACGACGTCGTTTTATACCTTCTTCAAAATCAAGTCGAGTTTTGAATCAGGATCTTGGTCAGTTATCAGTTAGGTGGTTTTAAAAAACTCGAGCTCAAGTCCAAAGCTTATATATGTATCATTTGGTTGGTTTCGGGTAGATGCAAAAATGGATAGTTCCTTAGGTGATTAGTACCTTCAATTTTGTGATCGACAGTCGAGAGGTGTGAGATTGGGATAACTCGGTGTGAGTTTTTCGCTAAAAAATCCGAGTGTAGTTCGACAAAATTTTTTCTTCGTAGTGGATTCCGAGGCTGATCCTCGGACCAGACGTAGGGTAGCGAAAGCTCATGAACTGGGTGAAAATTTTTTGTGTTTGGTTCTTTACTTTCTTGTTTGATTGATTTTATCTTAGTTAGTTCGATTTGAAAGGTGTTCTTTGAGTTTTACATGTTGTGAATTAGAAGAATAAGTGAAATTATTCTCAACAAGTGGTATCAGAGCTCCAAGAGAAGATAGTAGTTACAGATCAATCACACTCATCTTCTCATCTCAATGTCTTATGCAATAATTGAGATGGAGAAGTTCAATGGATTGATTGACTACAATATGTGGAAAGAAAAGCTACTAGCACACGTTGAGATACCCGGACTAATGGAAGCACTGGATGCTCAACAAAAGAAGTTGGACAAGTACTAGAACAAAGCAAAGACACTGAATCAGAAGGAGATGAAGAAGAAGAAGTGACAGAACCAACTTCAGCAACAAAGGACAAAGATAAAGAAGGCTTGTCACTAACTGAAAAGCAAAAAAAGGTCAGAAGTACTATTATCCTTAGTGTTACTGATCAGGTAGTCAAAAAGATTATCAAGGAGAAGACAATAGCTAGTATGTTTAATCTTCTTGATAAGATGTATCTGTCTAAATCTCTGCCTAATAGGATTTGCCTTAAACAACGACTTTATGGCATCACAATGAATGATTCTTTAACAATTGAGAACAATATTGATGAGTTATTGAGATTGATTACAAATTTAGGTAATGTCAAGGTAAATATATCAGATGAGGACATGGATATCCTTCTCTTAATGTCTATGCCTAAGCAATTTGATCACATGCGGGACACACTGAGTTATGGTAAAGTGTCCCTGACATTTGATGAGGTGGTGAATGCAATAAAATCATAGCAACTTTAGCTAGTTTCAACTGGTAAGGCGAACAAAGGTCAATGTGAAGGCTTACATATAAACTCAGGAACAAAAAAGGAAACCATGAAATAAAGACAAAGCAAATGGAAAAGGTAAAGACAGAGGATATCAAATTGGACAAATAATGGATTATGGATACTCCATGCAAGGGATTGGTTTACAGAGATTAAGGAGTATGATGCAAGTTTAGTGAGAATGGCAAATGAGAGCATATCACAGGTAAAAGGTATAAGTACAATTGTATTTAAAACTGTATATGCCTTGCATGTTTCTATTGCAGGTGTAAGGTATGTGCCTTGATTCTCAAGAAACATACTATCATTAAGAACCTTTGAAAGCCAGGGTTGCACTTTTGGATCTAAAAATGGTATGTTAAGTGTAAAGAAAGGAGACAAAATCTTGTTACAAGGGAAAAGGAAAGGTATGCTATATTTTCTTCTTGGGCATCAAGTTGTTGATGAATCTAATGTTAATGATGACAAGGATGAGACCAAACTGTGGCATAGCAAACTTGGCCACATCAGTCAAAAGGGCTTAGACATCATGACTCGTAAAGGCTACCTAGATAAGAAGAAGGTAACAAGTATAAAATTGTGTGAAGATTGCATTTATGGAAACGCACACAGGGCATGTTTACAAAATGGTAAGCACTCAAGTTCAAAGTGTTTTGAGTATGTTTATGCGGATATTTGGAGGTCACCTAGTGTACCAGATTCACTTGGTAAGTGCCACTGTTTTCTAATCATAATTGATGACTACTCAAGAAAAGTATGGCTGTATTTTCTAAATATAAAGGATCAAGCATTTGAGAAGTTTTCATAGTGGAAGTCATTGGTAGAAAACCAAACAGAGCTCAAGGTTAAAAAGCTCATAACATATAATGGGCTTGAGTTCTGCAAGTCAGTGTTTGAAAAGTTCTGTACTGAAAATGGAATTGCTATACATAAAACTATCCCATATACTCTACAACATAATGGGGTAGTGGAAAAAATGAACATGAGTATCCTCTAAAGAGTAATGAGCATTCTCAGTCAATCAGGACTTCCAAAAATCTTTTGGGCAGAAGTTGTAAACACTATAGTTTACCTGATAAGCATATATCCATCATCAGCTATTGAAGATAAGATACCAGAGCAATTCTGGTCAAAATTCACACCATTGTTAAGTCAACTAAGGAGGTTTGCTTGTGTCTGTTATTTTTATAATGATGAAGGCAAACTACAACCTAGAGCCCAAAAGAGAATCTTCATTGGCTATCCAACAAGAAGTTAAGGGTTATAAAATATGGTCACTAGATGATAAAAGCTACATTGTGTCAAGGAATGCAATATTCAACGAAGACAAATGCTACATAGATATACTTAAAGACTCAAAAAGTTCAAAAGGGAAGAATGTAGAATGTCTTGATATTTTTCTTGGTTTTATTGATGATTTTACTAGTGTTTCAGGTGCCAACACTCAAGTGGAGATACTAGACAATACAAATTAAGAAACTCAACAACAACCAGAACCAATATTTGAAAAAACTGATTTTTGAGATAAACAGGAGTTCAATCAACCTGATCTTGGTGACTATCAACTAGCAAGGGACAGACCAAGGAGAGTAACAAGAATCCCAAAAATATTAGAAGACTATGTGAATCTAGCTCTAATGGTGAACAAATGGAGCCATCTGATTTTAAATATGCAATGATGGACAAATACAAGGACAAAATGGAAGTCAGCTGCAAACAAAGAAATGGAATCATTATACAAGAATTTCACTTGGGAATTTGTTCAACTGCCAAATCATAGAAGAGCAATTGAGTGTAAATGGATCTTTAAGAAGAAATCAGGGATACCAGTAAGAGAAGAACCTAGATTCAAAGCAAGACTTGTAGCAAAAGAGTTTGTACAAAAGGAGGGATTGGACTACACTGAGATCTTTTCTCCAATAGTGGAACACGTATCAATAAGATATCTAATGTCTTTAGTTGTGAATGAAAAACTTGAGCTTGAGAAACTAGATGTGAAGACTGCTTTCTTACATGGTGACTTGGAGGAGGAGATCTTCATGACTCAGCCATAAGACTATTTGGTTAAAGGAAAATAATCTTGGGTATGCTTGCTGAAGAAATATCTATATGGTCTAAGCATAGTCCAAGGCAATGGAATAAAAAATTCAACAGATTTATGATGGAGATTATATTTCACATAAGCTATTATGAAAGTTGTGTGTATATCAAACAAGAACCAAACAATCTCATATACTTACTACTATATGTGGATGATATGTTGTGGCTGGCAAAGATAAGCATATAGTATCAGTATTAAAAGATCAAATAGATACAAAATTAGATATGAAATACTTAGGAGAAGCAAGAAAGATTATGGAAATTGACATCATAAGAAACATGGAGAAAGGAACTTGAAGCTGTCACAAGGAAACTATCTACAGAATGTGTTAGAAGTGTTATCAAATGCAAGAGGCAAGGTTGTACACAATCCCTTGGGAGCTCACTTCAAATTATGTGCAGCAGATGAGGATGATATAGATAGAGATGAAGAGTTCATGAAATATATTTCATACTACAATGCAGTCGGAAGTTTGATGTATGGAATGATAGACACAAGACCTGATCTAGCTTATCTTGTGGGAATGGTAAATAGATTCATGAGCAAACCAATAAAGAACTGTGGAAATGCTGTAAAATGGATCTTAAGATACATCAAAGGATCATTTGGTATGAGTCTTGAATACAAAAAATGAGAAGATTTTAAAATTTGTTGGTTTTGTGATACTGACTTTGCAAAAAAATTGGATAGGAGAAGGTCACTTACAGGTTATGCATTTGTAGCTGGTGGTTGTGTTATAAACTGGAAATCAACACTACACATGGTTGTGGCCTTATCTACAACGGAATCAGAATACATTGCAATGACTGAAGCAGCAAAAGTTGCAATTTTGCTTAAAGGTCTAAGTGAAGAATTTATACATAAACAAGACAAGATTGAAATCTACTGTGACTCACAAAGCGCACTGGCATTGGCAAAGAATCATGTTCACCATGAGAGGACAAAACACATGGTTGCGAAGATGAATTTCCTTAGAGACAAAGTGACAGAAGAGGAAATTGTGGTGTCAAAGATTCATACTAGTGAAAATCCAGCTGATATTTTCACCAAGGTTTTAGCAACTAGCAAGTTCAAGTATTTTCTTAGCTTGTTAGGAGTGTCTCAGGGGTAATTAGAGAGACTGTTTCGTGGGTCGGATTCCACTTAAGATCAGAAGAAGAAGAAGTTTGTAAACAGAGGAAGTAAATGGTTTCTCAACCAAGGTGGAGTTTGTTAGATTATGGTTGAACAAACCATTGCAAATTATCATTTTAATTTAAGTCTGGTTCAAGATTTTAAAAGTGGTAAATTAGAAGCTGGTATGTCATTGGGTTTTGATAAATCAGAAAATTGATTTCCGGTTTGGTTTAAGTGAAGCCAGCACAACATCGTTTTATACCTTCTTCAACATCAAGTTGAGTCTAGAATTAGGGTCTTGGTTAGTTAGCCATTATGTGGTTTTAACAAACTCGAGATCAAGTCCAAAGCTTATATATGTGTATCATTTGGTTGGTTTCAGGGAGGGGGAGGGGTAGTTCCTTAGGTGATTAGTAGTTTTAATTTTGTGATTGATAGTCGAGAGGTGTGAGAGTGGGATAACTCGGTGTGAGTTTTTTGGTAAACAACACGGCGTGTAGTTCGACTGAAATTATTTTTCATAGTGGATTTCAGCGCTGACCCTCGGCCCATACGTAGGGTAGCGAAAGCAACTGAACTGGTTGAAAAATCTTGGTGTTTGATTCTTTACTTTATTTTATCTTAGTTCGATTTGAAAGATGTTTTTTAGTTTTATAGGTTGTGAACTAGAGGAACAAGACAAATGATTCTCAACGCATTTTTTCTTTTTCTTCTAAAAAACACAACCCTAAAAAAAAAACACTGCCAACAAAAAAATAATCTTTCGTCTGTATGTGGTTTATGCAGCACTAATGTTAACTTTTTTTAGCCCGTTGTATTAGGGTTTTATTTTAGAGCCTGGATCTAGGGTTTTTATATAGAAGATTATTTAAAATCACCTAATATTCAAAAATTATGCTAAAAATGAACATTTTGTAGATTTATAAGAAAATCCCTTTCACTCTAGTTTTAGGAATGGGCACATTCTTGAATTTTCCCAAATATTGGTCCAAATATACATTTATGAATAAAGAAACAAAAATGGATGTCATAATTATAATGTCATCTACCCATAAATGGGCCTAAATATTGACCTGTTTAGTTTCTTTAGCCTTGGTCCATTACGACTTTTATGGGCCACCACCTAACACCAACATCAAAGCCCGACTTATTCATATTTAATACTCCTATGATACTTAAGCTTATAAATAATTTATGTTGGTTAATTATCCAAACGAATTTATTCAAAAAAAAGTCAAAATAAGCACCTTAATCAAGTATTTTTTCATGTTCCAAAAGATTTTGATTCGCCCGCCAATTATATTATTAATCGAATGATTTTGATTTTACTATGTCGGTATTACTGTACTAGCATACCAATTTGATCCACAATTTGTATACGTGTGGATTCCAGTAGAGGCACGACATTTGGAGTGCTCAGAAACTTTGACTAATTTCAAGTTGTTTTTTTTGCTGTAGAACATCCAAAAATATTCAAACTTTTGTATTCTAAGTATATTTCATATTAAATACACCCTCTTACAGAAACAACAAATTTATATTTTCATTATGTCTAGTTAATTAGAATGAGATTCTTAATAGAACCCTCAAATATATTATAATCACATTGTGTGTAGCTTTCCTGCAAGAGCCATGTTAACATATTATATATTTATTATATATCTGTATATAAGTCCTTGTTTCAAATTATTGTAATTCCACCATGATTATATATTAATTGTTAAAGAAAATCCACCATGATTGTTCTATAATACATGTTTAATATATAAATGAAAAAGAGAGATAATTATGATAAAGATCAATACAAATAAAAACCTTTTGGAGTATCTAAGAAGAGGGTCCTTTTTATAAAGATGATCATTGAACCTAACCCAAAACTTAAGAACAATAATTTATGTATACAAATTTAATATAATAGTTCTCAATTCTGCTTTTCAAATAAAATATGTAATAATATATAATATGGCTGACGTATCACCAACCTAAAATTTTGATAAATAAATGACAGTCACAATTAAATATCATATATATATATATATGCTCTAAATTAAATCACTTAATTTTTTGATAAAACTAAATTTAATTACTTTCTTTTATTTTTAAAAAAACATTATATACTTTATATATTTTATAATTTGTATGTCATACTTAGATATATATATATATATATATATATATAACTATGTATTTAGGGGATTAAATAGCTATAGTTACGTCCATTTATTTATGTCTAATTTTAAATAATATATATATGTATATATTAAAGGTACGTAAAGTTGTGGGAGAAAATGTTAATTAATATTGGCTATAAAAATTTATATGTTAATTTATATATTTAGTTTAATTCTCCATATTCTCCAACTCCACTAGCTTCCAAAACAACTAGTTAATATATGGTTTTGGAAGCTATATATTGTAATTCAATAATCTCTTGTAGTTCATAAAATTGTTAATAGAAAAAAAAATATATTATATATATATATGTAAACTCTAGAAAATCATGTCAGAATGCTTGTCCACTAAAAAAATAAACTATGATGTTGTTATATGGAATGGACAAAAATGAATGAAATAGTAAATATACTTTATTATTAATATTATTATAGTAACTTATGGGAAGGCAGATTCATGCATATTTTCTATCTCATTTCCCTAAGAAATATTTTGTTCATCTTCTCTAGGTTAGATTACATCCATGCATGCATATATACTTGCACTTCCCAAAAATATTACAAAGTTTTAGGCACCTAATGATTTATTTAATATTAATGTATGGCCTCTATTATTTTCTATGATAATCAAATAGTAACATTACATTTGTGAACCGGAACATAATATTAATGATTCGCAGCTTTGAGTACTGCCACATAGGTTCGATTTTCGACCACTGCAAAATTTACATACGGGCTGCATTGTTCTGGGAGCCAACACGTAAAGTTACATTTGGATACAAAGCTGTTCTTGAGCACAAGCAGAGCAAGCATTAGCTTGCGGCCTTTTTTAGTTTAAACATTTTGGTTAAGAAAACAACCCATTAAAAAAAAAAAAAAAACTTCAGCCTAAATTTTCGTTGTCGATTGCGGTCTTTGCAAATTTTTAAAATCTCAGGACTGGCCCTGTTTGGACACCCACATAACTAGTTTGTGTTTTTATTGAGTGGTAGGACACCTGAATTATTAAAAAAAAAACATTACATTTGCGGAAATGGTGCAAAATGATAATTTTAATTTTTCTAATGAAATTCTTGGAAGTGGCATTTTTTTAATAACATCCACTAATCTTGATTAATTACAAAAAGTTGCAATAAAATTTCCAATTACTCCCTTTGGTAAAAATTAAATTATGCATTAACATGCAAGTTTAAAAGATTAAAATTACCTAAAAGAGCTAAAAACAAAAGAGAAACTATAAAAAGACAATCACAATAATCAAAATTGGTTTTAAAATTAAGAAAAGTTGCAAATTGATTTAATGTGATTGGAGTTTAAAAATGGACCAAAAATTTTGGACCTACCTTGAGTCATCATCACCTCTTCCACGTGGCTTAATATCAGCATGGTGTTCCATGTGGATTTATATGAACAATGATTGAATTAACTTAGATATATTTAATGATTAATTAAAGTGAAAAAAAAACAATGATTTTATAGGTAAGAAATAGACCAGTTAAATTATTTTTAAGTGGAGATAGTTGGGAAGAAACAAAACAAAAAATAAAAGTGGAAATTAAAATTAATATATTGCTATTTATAGTTGACAAAACTAAAAAAGAAGAAGTATATATATATATGCATATTGGAGAAATTAATATATTGTAATAATTAATTAATATTAAGAAGAAAAAACAAAATATTCAGTGATTCTTTTTGTTAAAAGAAACATTTTATTTGGTAGTTTTATTTCCACTAGAGCTAAATATTTCTTCATATATTTTTTGACACATTTAAATATATATTTGTAACCAACAAAATACATATGTACCTTTTTGTGAGATACATTTTTCTAATCAAAGTAACACAATTTGCAACAAGAGAATCGAATAATTCTATTTTTATAAATAGAAAGAAAGTTTAAATAATGTTAAAAAATATTTCTCATTTTAAGCAAAAGCATATGATGATAAAAGTTAGGTCCTAAATAAAATATTGTTCACACTAATAAAAAGACAAAATAATTTATATAATAATAATAATCAAATCACATGCAAAGTCCTCATCACTTAAACTCCTATATATACATCTTCATCCACCAAATCTAAATCAATAGATCTCACTTCTCATTCAAACAAAACAAAAAACATTCATTTTCACTATCTTTACATTCAAAACATTCAAAACCAAACTTGGTTACACTCAAAATTCATATAGAAGACATTGAAAATATGATTAAATTCATTGGAAGTGAAGAAAAACGATGCATTTGGGTCAATGGTCCGATTATTATAGGAGCTGGACCATCCGGTTTAGCTACAGCTGCTTGTCTACATGATCAGCAAGTTCCGTTCGTTGTGGTCGAGAGATCAAATTGTATAGCTTCGTTATGGCAAAAACGAACCTATGATAGGCTTAAGCTTCATTTACCCAAAAAATTCTGTCAATTACCGAAAATGCCCTTCCCTAATCATTACCCTGAATACCCAACAAAACGACAATTCATTGAGTATCTCGAATCATACGCTAACCGGTTCGAGATTAAACCGGAGTTTAATAAATGCGTTGAATCAGCTCGGTTTGATGAAATTAGTGGGTTATGGAGGATTAAGACGATGTCGTCTACGGTGGTTGGAGAAGAGATGGAGTATATTTGTCGGTGGTTAGTGGTTGCGACGGGTGAAAACGCCGAGCATGTTGTACCGGAAATTGATGGGCTTAAGACGGAGTTTAATGGAGAAGTGATTCATGCTTGTGAGTATAAGTCAGGTGAGAAATATAAAGGGAAGAGAGTTCTTGTTGTTGGATGTGGAAACTCAGGCATGGAAGTTTCACTTGATCTTGCTAATCATAATGCTATTACTTCCATGGTTGTTCGAAGCTCGGTAAGCACGTTGTTGTTATTGTTATTATTATTATAATAATAGATACTCATCTAGATGAATATGAAAGTTCTTAAAACATTTCTAAATATATGAGTTTTAAAATGTGTATAATTTTAATGTTGTCTCTAAATTACCATAAGGGTTGGTTTTGAATCTAACCAAACAAACACAGATTTACGGTTTTTCTGGTTTTAGCTAAAAAAACGATTCATTTTTTTACAAAAGATCATGTAAAATCGATGTGTATTTCATTTTCTACTACGACCTTTAAAGTATCGGTACAAATCATAGTTACCAAATGTGTTTGTACTTAGATATCATCTTTCAAAATACCACTTTTGTTAGAATCTAGCTTTTTTCTTTTGTTAGCAAAGTTTAAAACTTTAAGTCTAACCAAGTTTATGTGTTTTTATAACTTTGACCAGGTTCATGTATTACCAAGAAAAATTCTTGGAAAATCAACATTTGAAATCTCAATGATGATGATGAAATGGCTACCTTTATGGCTTGTTGACAAGCTTTTGCTTATATTATCATGGTTAGTTTTAGGAAGCTTATCAAAATATGGGCTTAAAAGGCCTAATATAGGCCCAATGGAGCTTAAATGCAAAACCGGTAAAACACCGGTTCTTGATATCGGAGCTTTAGAGAAGATCAAATCCGGTGATGTAGAAATCGTCCCTGCAATCAAACGGTTCTCAAGATGCCACGTGGAGCTTGTAGATGGTCAAAAGCTAGATATCGATGCGGTGGTTCTAGCCACTGGTTATCGGAGCAACGTCCCTTCTTGGCTTCAGGTGAGATTATATGTTTTTTTTTTTTTTTTTTGATAAACNCTTTGGCCCATAATCTCCCCCGGTGTCCGGAACCAGACGTTGATAATACCTATTTAAAGTGTAAGGTTTGAACTAGTGATCTTAAACACTTCAAATAGTGTCTCAACTACTATACCAAAATCCTTTGGTGATTATATGTTTCTTGCAAAACAAATAAACTAATTTTAGACTATTTCTTATGAGATTAAGATAAAACTATAATATTATAATAAATTCACTCTATTTGTAAAATATATAGATGTTTTAGATGTACTTTTTTTTTTTTTTACAAAGATTGATGTTTAAAATTTTTCTATGCATATTTAATTAATTTTGTGTAGTTTTATAAAATATTAATTGAAAATATTTGAAGTTTGGTTTGAGACTTGATCATTACCATAGAAAAGTTTCAATAAGTGTAATAATAGATAAAAAAATATTTTTTAAAAATGTACGTGATAATTTTATAAAAATCATGCATCTAAAAAAGAAAAAATATATATATATAGATAAATCTAGAACTAAATTTGGTATTATCAATTAGGACGGGACAAAAAACCCATAATCGAAGAACCGAAAAAACGATTCTGGTTCCAACCAAATTACTCGATGGTTCTTGAGATGAAGAACCATGGATATCGGGTAGAAACCGGAACTGAACCGAGAACCATTGGGTAAATCTAATTTTTTTGTTGCTTTGAATATTTTAGAGTATTTTAAAATAATTTCATATATTTTAAGCTTATTATAGGTGTTTTAAATTAATTTTAGGTAAAAAAAAATTCGGTGTATTTTTTTTTTGCTTTTTATAGATAATTCTTTGTTTGTTGCAAATGTTTTTTTGTTTTTCTGGTAATTTTGGTCATTCATGGTCTAAAATACTCGGAACCGATTATGAACCACTTTGAAACCGAGAATTTTGGATAAATTTTTGGTTCTTCTAACATAGAATTGAACCGATCTAGAAGATATGAGACTCGAACCGAAAATTTCAAAACGATAGATTGAATATTAAAATATAGGATCCGAAAGAACCAGAACCGAATTGTTCATATCCGAAACCGAACCGAATACTCGAATGCTCATTCCTATTATCAATGTTTCTCAATCTTTTAGGATTTTCTTTAAAGTACATTTCTAATATATATACTATTTCCCTTTCTAAATATATGAATTATGATTCAATAATGTAGGAAAGTGAATTCTTTTCTAAAGATGGGTTTCCAAAATCATCTTTTCCAAACACATGGAAAGGAAAATCAGGATTATATGCAATCGGATTTACGAGAAAAGGATTGGCCGGAATCTCTGTAGATGCCATTAACATAGCTCAAGACATTGGAAATATTTGGAGAGAAGAAACTAAACAACAGAGGATGATGACAAGAAATATGAGTCATCGTAGATGCATTTCAGTTACTTAAAGTCTTAGGTTAACAATTTCCAAAAAGAAATTATAAAAATAGTTTAGTCCTCTTATATAAAAATGACTAGAGATTTTTTATACAAACCAACTGAAGAGAAAAGCAGCTCTAGCCAGAAAATGAGTGAGATTATTAGTGAAAAAATGGTATAATATGTTGGAACTCAAATTTTAAACAATGAATTTTACCAATGTTCCGGCAAGTTCTCC
>OVBE01000161.1:0-63715 GCA_900406425.1 Iberis pinnata
CACTGGGTTTTTCTAGTATCAGGTTTTAACGAGGCACCACTTAAACACACTACATCTACCGATCTCCAGCTTCTAGCTCGCTCGTTCATTCTTTTTATTCTTTTGTATATATGACTGATTCTCGGTTTTGATTAATAAATTTAACATTTCATCAAANATCTAGATCTTCATTACTATTTAAAATAACTTTCAAATTTTAAGTTGAAAATAAAGAATTAGTTAAATATTTATGTAAATAAATAACATCTATTTTAACCGACCGTTTAATATCTAACGTAAATAAGACAAAATTTTAATAAAATAGATTATTTTAAAATTTAGTTATTTTTAATCTTTATATTCATTTACCTAAAATTATGTTTAAATATATATAAAAAATTAACTTGGTTTTTATATTTTATATTATAAGATTTTAAATTGTTTTTATTGTGATTTGAGTTTTCATATATTAATATCTATAATATTTCATTTTAAAATTTTAGATACCTAATGATCTTTCCTTATAGAAAATTGAATTAGATTACTTTAAATTATTTCATCAATTTAAAATTATTTTGTTAGAATAAATATTCGGTTACAAAAACTAGAATCCGACATCGGAAGTTGAAGGAAGTATCATTCCTCTCCATCTACTATATATATGAGTTTTAAGATTGGTTTTAATCTTACACCAATTTGGGTACAATAAGTGCAGGAAACCGATTTAATCGATATCCTAACACAAAAAATAAACATTTAAATTCAATTTTCTAGAAAATTGAATTTATAAATTGAATATGATAAATATTATTTGCTTTTATAGTTTAATTGTCTGATTTAATCAGAATCTAAATAGTAAAAAATATTCGGTTTAATTTTTTTCTCTTTTAAACGAGTTAAAAATCGAAAGTTGAAAATATTTTTTTTTTAATGAAAGTGATCAAATATTTTAGTTTTTAAATGATTCTGTAAGAATAAAGAAGGCATTTACGAGAATTGCCATTGGAATAAAATATATTCAGTTAAATCAAAATTTATAAACTTAATGTGATATGTATATATTTTTTTAAATCGTTTAAAGGCATTTAATCAAGATCGAAATAGTAAAAAAATTATTCAGTCTAATTGGTTTTTAATAAAATCGAATTTTAAAAAATTATTTTAACCGATGTGAACACTTTAAGCGTTCTTAAAATAGTTTATTAGAGAATAATAGGTAAAAAAATGTTTTTGTTGATGATTTAAAATTTTAAACATTTTCTAAACGGGTTTACCAAAATATTTAAAACCATTTACTATTGGATCATTGTTCTCACGAGTTAAAAATAAATATATTTTAATATATAGTCTTATGACGGGTTAAATATACCATATAAATTAAAGGGTAAATGCACCAAATAAATATTATATACTCTATAATTAACAATCTAACATCTACCCCCTACACCTACACACTCTCTCACCTGACACTTTTTCATATATACAAAATTAACATTTCTCTTTCCTTTCATGTCTCACTCTCTCTTTCACCCACTCTCTCTCTCTCTCTCACTCGCTTCTTTTTTTCTCCACCCCTTATGTTAATATACGAACTACTGAAGATATACGGACTACTTAATTTATTTTTGGGGTTTAGGGTTCATATTTTGGGTTAAGGGTACATATTCGGGGTTTAGGGTATATATTTGAGGTTTAGGGTATATATTTTGGGTTTAGAGTATATAATATATACAAATAAAACTTTTTCCACCCCTTTCTAGAATATACATGCTACTTCACATATACGGACTACTCAATTTATTGTTGGGGTTTAGGGTACCTATTTGGGGTTTAGGGTTTATATTCGGAGTTTAGGGTATATATTTGGGGTTTATATTATAGAGTTTTTGACACTATTCACTATTTCATAAATAATGGTCTATTTTTTAATCATTTTAATCATGTTATATGTAGAAAAAAGTATTTGTCTTTTTGTAACATTTTGTTATTTAATAATTGAAATTTTATGTTTTTATTAAGTTTACAATATGTTGGATAAAATGTAAAGTGTTTAAAAAAAATTTTCATACGAGAGAAAGAGAAGAAAGAAAAAGAGAGTAAGAAGAAAAAGAGAGTAAAAAAGAAAAAGAGAGTAAGAAAGAGAAAAGTTAAAATTGAGATATGGATTGTATAATGTTACTACAAATCTAGTTATACAAACTTATGTATACTTACCTAATTTTGACTTTGTTATGTATAGACAACTAATTAGCCATAAATTTAAATATATTTAAATAAAATAATTACAATATTACAATTAAAAATTAGTGCTTTAAAGAGAATTATTAAAACCGTTTTCTAAATTCTCTCTCGCACTCGTTACTTCGGCCATATCGTTCGTTTCCGGCCCGCGTTGGTTTCTCCGGCGTTGGTCGGTACTCTACTCTATTTTATTTTCGTTTCTTTTCAATTATTGATATCTCAGCGTTTTGAGTCTCTTACTCTTCCGACAATGGAATCTCTGTTTGTCAGCGTTTTTCTATGGTATGTATTGTATTATGGTGTTTTTCCTCTGGATATATTTCCTGTAGGCGTTGAATCTTCTCGAAATTCATTTCGAATTTGGAAGTAGTGAAGATGGGGAGATTGCTAAGTAGTGAAGTACTGGAGAAACGATGTAAGTAGTGAAGATGAGGAGATTGCTAAAAATAAATGGGATTGTATCAAGATCATTTCAATGTCTACAATTGTTATGAAGACTCTGATACGGATTAATTGGTATCAGATTGTCAAATTTCCAGAACTAGTTTCATAAGCAATAGATTTTACTGATGCATTTAGAAAACAACCTCAACAATAGATGCGTATGAATTGCATCAGAGTTAGATGGTATCAAAGAAAAGAAGATAACATATATATAAATATGTTAGCGAATAAGACATTCTTGACCAGAATGCATTGTAACCTTTACTTTTTAATTTACTATCTTCAACATATGGCGCATATATCTGCTTGTGTAATAATTTGTATTCTATAGTTTTGTAGATGACAATGTATCTTGATTCATTATCAAAGAAAATTTATCGTTAAAAAAAACTAGTGCCTTTAAGATCATTGTTGTCCCGGGTCGAAAACAAATATATTTGAATATATATGTCGTATGATGGGTTAAATATGCCGCATAAATTAAAATCATTCTTTTTATAAATTAGTGTCTTTAAAATCATTATTTTCATGAGACGAAAACATACATTTTAATATATATATATATATATATATATATATATGGTATTATAGATTAAATATACGAAAAGATTTTATAAATAATCAATAGTATTACATAGATCATATGCAATTTAATTAATACATAAAATATACAATACATATATTATNTATATATATCTTACATCATTTACTAAATCATTTGATAAACTATGTCTTCGCGCATAGCAGGTTAATACCCAATATTGTTTAAATATTAATCTTATCACATAATATATCAAAACATAATAGGTAAATATATATATATATATATATATATATATATTATAATTCATAAATATCTTAAATATCAAATTTAAAATAAAAATATATAATATTTTACCCACGCATTGTACCTAGTTTTAGTTAAATGTTTTGTATGATAAAAAAGAGGTTAGATGTTTTGTTTTATTTTTTCACTTTAATTTTGAATTACAATGAGCGGAAAATTAATTTTGTTTTTTCACTTTAATCTATGATCCTCTTTGCAACAAACTATTTTAAGTTTTGATGAAAATTGTATCGATTTACCCTTAAAAAAGTTGTAACGACACATAAGGATTGATATGTTCACTTTAAAAATACTAAACCTATATATGTGCATACGCAAGGATTTTTTTAATCAATATATGAGATTTTAAAATACAATATTCTATAAAAATTACTAGATTTATTATTAAATTAAAGGAGTGTTATTCATTCATTGATTTTAAATTAACTCATTTGTTTTATTAATCTATTGTTATTCGGTAGTTGATTTTAATTTTAATTTTAAAATCTAATGTTATTGGTTTTACTATTCAAAATCCATTCATTAATATAAATTGAAATATAGTGTTATTAAATAAAGGATTTTAAATAAGATTTTAATATCTAGTGTTATTCAAACCATAAAAGATTTTTAAAATCTTTGTATTTTAATGGATTTGAAATAACTTATTGTGAATTTTTATTAACAAATATATGAATTCAAAATCCAAGATAAATTGTATAGATTTTTAGAATCTTTCCAAATAAATCCTATAAATATTTAAAAGTCTCTGCAAATGAATTTAATAGACATTTTAATTTTTGATAATTTTAAATTTAAATAAGTTGATTTTAAACTTTAAGGTTATATATTTATATGTATTTTTTAACAAGAAATTATTATTAATTATTTATATTTTATTTTTTGAAAATATGATCTCTTATATATTTATTTATTTTCTCACTTAACCGATAAAATTATCAATATAAAACAGCACAACACACATATCACACATACAACAATTTATATTCCTTTTGTTATTCCTTATTGTCATTTACATCAAAATATTTTTGAAAGAGGTAAACAGAATTGCATGCGGAACAGAAAATAGAATAACTGGTCAGATAGTATAGTACAGGTAAAATGAAGTTTTGTACATGTACGAGTCCTAGATAAACCTTTTATACCCTTTTTAAATTTCTTATACCTTTTTTATTTTATAATTGATTAAAACATAACCCATAAACCAAACTCCACACCTCTTTCAAAACTAAACTTACCTCTTTCAAAACTAAACTTTAAATTTGGATTAGTGAACCCAAACCTAAATATTTAACTTCTACACCTTTAAAACAATTTGACATTTTAAAACGATTTCTACATCATATTTTGTTTATTTAATTAAAAAAACTAAAACAGTTTTTTTTTTTTGAAATATACTTATAAATTTGGCTAAATTAAATTAAAAATATTAGTTTTTACAGCTTTGAAAAATATATTTTCTACTAATATATATAATTAAAAAAGTAAAAAATCATTTGCTTGTCCTTTGCCGTCTCACAAATGAGATAATAGAGGATTTAACCCAACATTTACGGAGCAACTGTGATTTTTGAAAAATAAGAGGTGTCAAATAATGTTTGAGTGGTAACAAAAGTAACAAGTGGTTCACACAATTTAAACAATTTATTTATTTACTATTTAAAATTCTAAATTATATATTTTTAAATCAATTAAATTTTAAACTTCATAAGATAGTTCGAGAAATATATTATTATTATATAAATTTTAATTTATTTTTTGTATATGTTAATAATTTACTTTTATATTGTTTTCTTTATTCTATTTTGATGATTAAGATCAATGCATACATTTTAAGAATATACAAGTAAACATTTAGTTTTGTACTTGAAAATGAAAACATAACTTAATTTGAAAGAAAATATTTTTTAAATAACATTAATATTTTTCTAAAACATTACAAAAAATTAAATTTACACCCGATCGCATCGTTTGACTCAAATACAAACGTTTTTTTGTACACAAACAAAATATTGTCTTTTAAAAATATATCACCTCACACTTCTAATTAATTAAAATTTCCGCACACTTTTATTTTATTTGAATGATAACACACATTGTATCGCACCAAAATTTATTTGTCTTGTTTTTACCATTTACCAGAGATTAGGGAGAATATTACTTAATTTATTAATGTTAGTTGTTAAATGCATGTAGTATTTTATAATGTATGAACATTGACAATGTATTGGTCAGTTTCATCGTTCTCAAAACACATATCATATCGAATAACTGATAAAATAGATACGGTGTAGATAAATTGTAGTTGAAAAAAAACGATTAGTAAAATCAAACGGTGCAATTTTTATAGAGTAAAATGTACAAATAATTATCTTGGCAGAAAAATAACGCCTCATATCAAAAACGTCGTAATCATTCAGAACCATAAAATCATCTATGATTCACATAGAATGGATTGTAACATGAGCTATATAATTGCAATACGTAGATTCATTTTTGTAAGAACATGCAAGTATCAACATAACTGTTTTAGTTTTAAGAGGATTTTAATTTCTGTAGAATTCTATAAATGGGAAAAATGAAACTCATAAAAGAGAATGTATTGGTCAACTAAGGTAATATTAGCAATTATTAGAAGACTCGTTCAAAAATATCAATCCTGAGTTTTAGCCACTTTCACTCTTAAAAAAACTTACGAGTTACGATTAACTCTTTCTCATTCTCTCCGATTCTTCTTCCTCGTGACTTTCGATGGCCAAACTCGTCGAGACTTTTCCTTGTGTTCCCACCACAGAACGTGGCCGAGGCATTTTGATCTCCGGTGACACTAAATCCGACTCCATTCTCTACTGCAATGGCCGCTCCGTCTTGATTCGTAGTCTCAAGAGACTCCAAGACGTCCAAGTATACGGAGAACATGGCTATGCCGTTACCGTCGCTCGCTACTCCCCGAATGGAGAATGGATCGCTTCGGCTGATGTCTCTGGTACAGTTCGTGTTTGGGGAACTCATAACGGATTCGTGTTGAAGAACGAGTTTAGAGTCCTTGCTGGTCGGATCGATGATCTCCAATGGTCCTCCGATTGCCTTCGAATTGTCGCTTCTGGCGATGGGAAAGGGAAATCGCTTGTTCGAGCCTTCGCGTGAGTTCTCCTCCATGATGATTTTTGTTTGATTGATTCTTCTTCTGACATTTGTGTTTGATTATGTATATAGATGGGACTCTGGAAATACAATGGGAGATTTTGATGGACATTCTCGTAGGGTTCTGAGTTGTGCCTTTAAACCTACGCGTCCTTTTCGAATCGCCACATGCGGTGAAGATTTCTTGGTCAACTTTTATGATGGTCCACCGTTCAAGTTTCATTCTTCTCACAGGCAAGCTCCTTATATTCTCTGGATTTTCTAATATACAAAACATAATTCACACACTTTCTGAGATTTTTCCTTTTCCAGGGAGCATTCAAACTTCGTTAACTGCATCAGATATTCACCTGATGGTAGTAAATTCATCACCGTAAGCTCAGACAAAAAAGGTATAATTTACGACGGCAAAACTGGAGATAAAATCGGAGAATTCTCCTCAGATGATGCTCACAAAGGCAGTATCTATGCAATTAGTTGGAGCCCTGACAGCAAACGGGTAATGTTTTGATATAAACATCTCCCTAAACTGTGCAATGTTACTGACATTGATGAAAGATTCCTCTTTTTAGGTGCTTACTGTTTCTGCTGATAAGTCTGCCAAGGTCTGGGAGGTATCTGAAGATGGAACTGTTGCTTCTGTAATAAAGACATTGACGTTTATGGAATCTGGTGGAGCAGAAGATATGCTTGTGGGATGTCTTTGGCAGAATGATCATTTGATTACAGTGTCTCTTGGGGGAATTATGTCCTTGTTCTCTGCAGATGATATGGATAAGCCTCCTTTGTTGTTATCTGGACATATAAAGAACGTCACTTCTTTAGCTGTTCTTGGGGCAAATCAGAAGACGATTCTGTCTTGTAGCTATGACGGTCTCATAGTCAAATGGTTGCAAGGGGTTGGCTACAATTGCAAGTTACAAATGAAAGATAACATCAAAATCAAGCGATTAGCTGCTGCTGAATCCAACATTCTCTTAACTGGGTTCGATAACAAGGTACAAAACTCTGATAACAAAAAACACTTATACAGTGGGATTTTGATAGTATTAAGAGTCAGTTACATCACATATGAGTTCTTCAAATACTAACAGGTCTGGAGAATTCCTTTAAGCAACAACGAATTTGGAGCTGCAGATCATATTGATATTGGCCATCAACCTTTGGACATAAGCATAGCAGTTGATTCGTCGGAACAAACATCGCTAGTCTCGTTTGATTCAGGAGTTGTATTGCTCAATGGTTTGAACATTTTGAGCAAGATTGATTTGGGTTTTGCAGTGGCAGCCTCTGTGATCTCACATGACGGGAAAGAAGCGATAATAGGAGGACAAGATGGGAAATTACACATATACTCTATCTCAGAGGATAACATCTTCAAAGAAGAAGCCGTGCTGGAGAAACATAGGGGTGCTTTGACAGTGATACGATACTCACCGGACTTAACAATGTTTGCTTCAGGTGACGCAAACCGTGAAGCTGTTGTCTGGGACCGAGAAACTAAACAGGTCAATACGACTTAGTCAATGTGTATATGGTTCAATCATGTGCTCTGAAAGCTAACTAGAACGGTTTTTGTTTTCGTAGGTGAAACTAAACAACATGTTATTCCACACCGCTCGTATAAACTGCTTGGCATGGTCACCAAACAACAAGATGGTAGCCACTGGGTCAATAGACACTTGCGTCATAGTGTATGAAGTGAACAAGCCTGCTTCGAGTCGCATAACCGTAAAAAACGCTCATCTCGGTGGAGTTAATGCCGTTGCCTTCGTGGATGAATGCACCATAGCAAGTTCTGGGGAAGACGCTTCGGTTCGTATGTGGCATATCGAACCTCAGTAACCTAAACCAGACTTGATTTAACCTTAACGTGTTTCAAAGTTTAACAGTGGATTGTTTTTGTATTGATTATTGAAGCTAAACTCCTTATGAATTGATATTTAAATACAGACGTGCCAAAAAATGTATATTTTAAACAAAACAACATAAGGCTAATTAAGTAATAAGTGAAAATTTTAAACAATGGTTTAATAATTAGAGGAAGAGATAATGTTTTGAGCTCTTTGGTGGTTGGTTCTTATTTCTTACTTTGTTACTTTGCTTCGTTACTTCACCGGAGCTTCCAAGGAGAAGACGACACACAGTTAAGCATATTATGGCACCTTTTGGCGGGAAATCTTTAGCTGATGCTGTTTCTGGCATCGGAGGGAATGGAGTTGGCCGGATTCTTGCCGCGATGGCCGCTGCTATGTTGGTCCGATTGTTTTCAGGACCCGGCATCGCCCTCTTACCTGAAAACGACGATGGCGATGATTTCTCTGATACGGAAGGAGCCCGAGATGGAGACGTTGATTCATCTCCGGGTAAAGTCCGCCCTGTGATAATCCGTTGGAGGAACATCACTTGCTCGCTCTCCGCCAAGTCCTCTGAATCGGTGAGGTCATTTTTTTTTTCCTTGCATGTTTCGATTGTAGAGAGAAAACGCGCCGGTATTTAAGGTTTCGAATCTTGTTACCTCCTGCGAATTGGCATTGAGATGATTTCGAAGTTATTTGACCTTTATCCAAATCTGAATTGCTTGATTATGCTGTTCTCAGGTGCGGTTTTTGCTGAAAAACGTCTCCGGAGAAGCAAAACCGGGGAGGTTGCTAGCGATAATGGGTCCTTCTGGTTCTGGGAAAACAACATTGCTCAATGTTCTAGCGGGACAACTAAGTTCATCCCCACGTTTGCATTTGTCAGGTCTCTTGGAGGTTAACGGGAAACCAACTTCCAGTAGAGCTTATAAGTAAGCTCTTTGAGTTCTACAATTATATATTGGGTGACATCTGATCATCTTTTGACGGAGTTTCTTCCAACGGCAGGCTTGCGTTTGTGAGACAGGAGGATCTCTTCTTCTCGCAGCTTACTGTGAGGGAAACGCTTTCTTTCGCTGCAGAGCTGCAGCTTCCGAAGATCTCGTCAGCTGAGGAAAGGGACCAGTATGTGAACAACCTCTTGTACAAACTTGGTTTGGTGAGGACTCATTGATCTCTCTGCGTTTTGGGTACTGTGGTGGCAAATTGATATCCTGAAATCTGTTTTCTTGACCATTTTATGTGGCTCTCCAAAAGGTCAGCTGTGCAGATTCATGTGTTGGTGATGCAAAAATTCGTGGGATAAGCGGTGGAGAAAAGAAACGGCTGTCACTTGCGTGTGAATTAATTGCTAGTCCCTCTGTCATATTTGCTGATGAACCCACAACTGGTAGATGCTTACACTATCTGATTCTAAATGATGATGGATTGGGTTTAATGCTGCTGAATTCATGTGGTCTTCAGGGCTTGATGCCTTTCAGGCTGAAAAAGTGATGGAGACATTGCGAGAGCTTGCGCAGGATGGACACACTGTGATTTGTTCCATACACCAGCCTAGAGGTTCAGTGTATTCTAAATTTGACGACATCGTGTTACTTACAGAAGGAGTTTTAGTCTACGCCGGACCTGCAGGGAACGAACCTTTGACATATTTTGGGAACTTCGGGTTGTTTTTTCTGAACATTGCTCTGTATATATAATCAAGCAAGTGCTTTATGGTTTTTCTCTGACAACTGTTTATTCTTAAATTTGAACAGGTTCCTTTGCCCAGACCACGTAAACCCTGCTGAGTTTCTTGCTGATCTTATATCAATTGACTATAGCTCTTCAGAGAGTGTCTACTCTTCACAGAAGAGAGTACACGCACTTGTTGATGCGTTCTCCCAGCGCGCATCATCGATTCTTTATGCCACTCCCCTTGGCATAAAAGACGAAACAAAGAATAGTATGGGACCTCGCAGAAAAGCCATTGTTGAGAGAAAAGATGGTTGGTGGAGACAATTTTTCTTGCTACTTAAGCGTGCATGGATGCAGGTAGCTCCTATCTATGCATGATATAGAGAAACCTTTCTATAACATGCTGGGCTTGAATGCTTTCTCTAACTTCCTGAAATATCTATCAGCAGTCTCTACTCTCAAGATGTTGCATGACATATAGAATGATGGAATACGCCTAAGAAAGAGATATGAGAGAATCTGTTAATCATTCTTAAGCATTTTGTGTTTCTGATATTTTCACTTAGCTCTGTAGAAGGGTCCTTGAATTGTTTATACTATCTTACCCATAGTACACTTGAGCAGTTTTTGTGAATTGTGCGTGATTTCTTCATTTGACTCCATAGGCTTCTCGAGATGGGCCAACAAACAAAGTCCGCGCAAGAATGTCTGTTGCATCTGCTCTGATATTTGGATCTGTTTTCTGGAGAATGGGGAAGTCTCAGACATCAATTCAGGACAGAATGGGTTTACTCCAGGTCTAACACATTTTTGCTTTTGCTATACACATCTCCCTTTTATGGCCTTGTTTAAAGTACCACTTAATATGAGTAGTTTTTATATTTATTTAGCAATGATGTCTGTATGCTTCAGGTTGCTGCAATAAACACGGCGATGGCAGCTCTTACAAAGACAGTTGGTGTCTTTCCTAAAGAGCGTGCCATTGTAGATAGAGAACGGTCTAAAGGGTCTTATTCTTTAGGCCCTTACCTGCTCTCGAAAACAATAGCTGAAATTCCTATTGGAGCTGCATTTCCTTTGATCTTTGGAGCAGTACTATACCCCATGGCTCGCCTAAATCCCACTTTGTCAAGGTAACTCCTAAGCTTCGTATTTTTCATCTTATGCTTTTCCTGTCGCCATGATATGTTGTGCATATGCCTGAACCTGCAGTAAACTGATATTCCCTTCTAGAGCTTTCTCTGTGTATTTTTCCAACCAATAGACTTAAGTGAGAAATGCACATGACAGCAATGTCTTAACAAAGAGTTTTCTTGCCAGATTTGGCAAGTTTTGTGGAATAGTTACTGTGGAGTCTTTTGCTGCTTCTGCGATGGGGCTTACTGTTGGGGCTATGGTCCCAAGCACAGAAGCTGCAATGGCTGTAGGACCATCTCTCATGACAGTTTTCATCGTGTTTGGAGGTTACTATGTCAATGCAGACAACACCCCAATCATCTTCCGTTGGATTCCTCGTGCTTCATTGATCAGATGGTAAATTACTCCATCCCAGATTGTTACACGGCAATGATGGTCTTGTCAATATGTATCTAAACATCCAGTTTACTTCTGTCTTTGTTCAGGGCCTTCCAGGGACTCTGCATCAACGAATTCAGTGGTCTCAAGTTTGATCATCAGAACTCATTTGACATCCAGACCGGAGAACAGGTAACAACTAGTTTATATCACAATCCCCATTGTCTCTGGGTCATAATTATCTATTTCACCCCATAGACTTAATGACTTAATGTTTATGGCAAAATTATCTATATTGCGTAGGCACTGGAACGACTGTCGTTTAAAGGAAGCCGGATAAGAGAGACAATCGCAGCTCAAAGCCAGATTCTGATGTTCTGGTATTGCTCCACATACCTTCTCCTGGAGAAGAACAAGCCAAAGTATCAAAAACTTGAGCTTCTTCTTGAGGATGAAGAAGCTGCAAATCAAGGGATACAACTGGAGACTATGGATGAAGTAGAGGTTGATCAAACAAAGGAGGTCGAAGATGATACGAAGCAGACACTTGACAATCAAAGTCAATCATCGGATGAGTTTGACGAAATCCGTCCCTTTCTCTTCGAAGGTTTGTAAAATTGTAATTACTTACTCATCTGTTGGGCTATCTTCATTGCCAAATAGCTAACACTTCAAAGAAGAAAAAAGAAACTTGAACAAAAGATCTATAATATACACATTCGTGATTACTTTTTGAACTTGAGAAACTTGAGCTTTGTGGTGATGTAAGAATTCATCTGGAGCAGGTAGCAAGTGAGGATAAAGGGAGTAGATTTGAATAAAAGAGTGCTCCTCTTACCTCTCTTCCTTTGAACCCAATGTAAGAACCTTAATTTCTTTTAGACTTCTTCAACTCTTTGACATAATCTCTTGTTTTATCCACAATTTTTATTAATAAAAGTATTTACATTAAAATAATGTGAACAAGAAAGAACATATGTAAATACATGTAACATTGAACGTTGCCTGAAAAGTGCAAAACTAAACATTGGTTATAACGTCATGATCGACGTCTTTAAGATTCTAATCAACATAGATTGTTTGATTATAATAATAACCGAATTAATATAGAATTGTATATAAGATAATATTAAAGAGCCGCCCATTGGGATAAAGTCAAAAACCCATCCGATACGTGGACGGACGTGGCGGCGTCCGGTCCGAACATCCTCGTAACTTTCAAAAATTAAAAATTTGCTAAATAAATATGGGTTGAGACTTTTTTTCATTTCAACAAAATCCATCCACATTATTTCTTTCTCTACTTATTTATTGTCTCATCAGTATATTATAACACTTATTCAATTACTTAGCAAATTTTCTAAACTTTTTCTAAACTTAAAATCTTCATTAAATTCTTCACAATTAATTAACAAATTAAATTGCGACTTAAAGAAAATTACGATTAGAAATTATGTTTGAGTTATTTTTTATTTAGGATTCCTCAAGAAAGTAATTTCGAAAGCTAATAGAGAAATCAAACCCTAAACCCTTTTGATCCAAGATTTGATTTTTCTTTAAAATTAATGCGTGGCTTGATTTCTTCTTTAACTCTCAAAATTGTCTTTATAAAAAACCCTAAATCGAAAAACAATTCAAATCCAAACGCAATTTCTAATCGTAGTTATAATTTTAAATCAAAATTTAATGTATTAATTAATTTTGAAAAATCTAAAAAGAATCTTAAGTTTGGATGTTTGTAAATATAGTACACTAATGATGGTAACAAATTTAGAAAAAAATAATATAGATTGATATTGTTCAAAATAAAAAAAATAGTCAACCCAATAAATATTGATTTTATTAGTCTAATTTTTTAATTGTTGTTACAAGATACTCCTATTTCAGTATATATATAGTTTAAAATTATATTTATATATATATATATATTTAAAAAATCATTCAATTTAAATATAAAAGTTATATTATAATACAAATTAACCAATAATAAATTATTATATATAATATATATAGTTATAAAATATAGAAATATAAATAAATTTTATATTGAAAAGTGACAACAACAATTATCTTGAAATAAAAAAATTCTTCTAAAACTACAATTATTATAAAACAAAAAAATATGACAAATTAGCTTTCAAAAGAAAAAAGGACAACGCCCATCAAAAAACGAACCTAAATAATAAGGATCAAATGGCTTAGTGGTTATGTCACCGTTGTTGCTATGTTACCAGACCACGGACCGAGTCTTACCACTCGCATAAAAAATATATTTTTTCCTACTTATAAAATTTGGGTTACTGGACCGGCTCATAGTGGCTCAGACATTAATGAGACAAAAAGCGCATCTAAATTTTACATACAAAAATATTATATAAATACAAAAAACTATAAGAATTAAGAACTTGATATTCATGATCAAATTTTTTTGTAATATAATTTGCTGATTTGCGAATATATGTTGATGAGTTTTAGGCATTGGAATTTGAAACTAATTATTCAAATAATATATTGAAACATGTTAAATTTCTCAATGTAATTACGAAAAACATAACAAACATAACAAGTAAAACAACTAACATATCCACTACTTCAAACTTAATAAAGAAACAAAAGACTTAGTTAAGAATATATTTATAACTAGTTACTTGTTGTAAACAATTAAAGAATAATTAGCTCCAACAAATCCTTCTTAACCTAAGTTTTGTTTCCAAGATTTAGTTTATTTCTTGCATAGCAAATTCCAAGCTTATTTCTCGTATTCTCAAAATTCTCTCTCTTCAAAAATTTTGTAAATATGTATGCAATATGTTCATGTGACCCGCAATGTTCTAGAGTTATCTCATCATTATTAACTAAGTCACATGTTGATAATCTTAACCTACTTTTATTATAGCTCTATGAGCTTTATTTAGTGCAAAAAAACTAAAGAAGAAAATATATATTCAAGAACACCAATCAATAACAACTCTTTAGATTGATATGAGAATAAAAAAGGGGACGTTGCTCAATGACAATCCTAAGTTATTTTTCACCTTAGGTTCATTACATATTTATATAAGAAACTATTTGACATAAAATCTAATTACATGGGCTTCTTAATTCATTGTCTTGGGTTTAAAAGATTGGTCTAATATCACAGAGAAAGTGGAACCTGACACCTATGTGCTTGCATTTTCCATGAAAAAAGATTCTTGGACATCTTAATGGTGGAAGTATTGCCGCATATAATCATTGTACTTCCTCATGCATCACTACTTAACTCAACCAAAATTTTGTTGACCCAAATAGCTTGACAGACACACACAGCGGCAGCTACATATTCTGCTTTAGTAGTAGATAAAGTGACAAGAGGTTGCTTCTTTAAACACCAAGCTATTGTTGCATTATCCATGAGAAAAACATAACTTGAAGTGTTTTTATTTTTATCTCTATCTCCAAAAAATCGCTATCTATGTAGACAAGGAGTTTCCCAGTTCCTCCTTTCTTGTACCAGATACCAAAATTCATTGTGCCTCCCAACTATCTTAGTACTGTTTTAGCAGCTTGAAACTCAATAGGTTTAGACATGTAACAACTTAGCATACTTACATAGAACTGCAGATCAGGTCTAGTTGTAGTGATGTATATTAAACTTCCAACAATTGACTTATAGAATGTCTCATCAATTTTCTTTCCTCTTGTATCCAAGTTCAACTTGCTTCCAGACACCAATGGATTTCTTATTGCATTACAATCTTGCATCTCAAAAAACTTCAAGATCTCATAAGCATATTTTAATTGACAAATGTGTATTCCATCTATGGTATGCAAAACTTTAGTTCCTAGAAATATATCATTTTCCCTAAATCGGTCATATTAAACTCATTTTGCATTGGGAACTTGAAACATTTCACCATAGACTCATTATTGCTTGTATAAATGAGATCATCAATATAAATACTGATAAACAACACATTACCTTATTCATTTTTCCTTAGAAAAAATGTTTCTTCATTATGAGACTTCATAAAACTTTCTCTGCTGAAATACTATTCAATCGACTGAACGAGACTTTTGGAGCTTGTTTCAAACTATAAAAGGTTTTGTGTAGCTTGCACACGTTTTCTTCTTCTTTTACCTCATAGCTTTGTGGTTGTTGAATGTATACATCTTCTTTAAGTATCCTATGAAGAAAAGCATATTTTACATCAAGTTGATAAAATGTCCAAGCTTTATGAGCAACAATGTTCAGAATGATCCTAATTCTCTCTATTTTAGCCACTGGTACATATTCCATTTGAGTAATCAATTTCATGTTTTTGTGTATACCCTTTTGCCACCAAGCGAGGTTTGCACATGTTTATCTCTTCATGTTCATTAAGCTTAGTCTTGTAAATCCATTTAGGCTGATTTTTCTTGATTGATTTTATTTCTTCTTTCATGGGTTCTCTCCATTTCTCACTCTTCTCTGCTTCTTCAAAACTGTTTGGATCACAAGAATTTATCTCAATCATATTCGCTTCTTTAGTTTTTTTTCTTCTTCATTCCACATCACATAATCATCTACGTATTGTGAAGGTCTTATACTTCTTCTTCCTCTAACTGGATTAGAAGATTCTCCTTGTGTTTCAACAACAGTTGTTTCTTCTACAACTTCAGTTTCTCCACTCAATTCTTCTGTAGTTTGCACATGTTGCTCAATTTCTTCATCCTCATTGTTTTCTTCTTCACTTTCTTCCCTTTTTATCATCATTCTAAGTTAGTTCATCATTAGTGGTCTGATGGCCACATCCCTATTGATAATTACCTTCTTGGTTTTGGGGTTGTATAGTCTATAACCCTTTGATTGTTCAGAGAAACCAATTAGAATGCATATTGTGGAGTCATATCTTTCACCGCGTGAGTAGAACATCTATTTAAAATATAGTTTATCCACAACACTACTTCTTGACAAAAGATTCTTGGCACAATAATATATTTAAGCATGGATCTAATCATGTTCATGCCTATGTGATTCTTCTTTTCTGCTATTCCATTCTGCTGATGCGTGTAAGCAATGGTAAATTTCTTTGTATCCCATTCTCTTTACAGAAGTCCACAAATTCATTTGAAGTAAACTTCCATCCTCTATCAGTTCTGAAGCATTTCATGTTTTTTTCTAGATTCAATCTCCGCTTTCTTCTTAAAAGATTTGAACCATGTGAAAGCTTCTGGTTTCTCCTTCAACAAATATATCCATTTTTCCTGCTGAAATCATCTATGAAACAAAAGATGTACTTTAAACTAGTTGAAGAGTTGGGACTTATTGGACCACATATGTCATAGTGCATTAGTTCAAGGACTTCATTTGCTCTCCATGAGCTTCCTTTGAAATTGGTTTTCTTGGCTACTTCCCAACTAGGCATCCTCAATAAGTGAATGTTTGTGTGCTGAAAAGTGCAAGTCTTTTTACCATCTCCTTGTTTTTTTTTCTAGTGTCTTCATTCCTCTATGACACAAATGTTTGTATCTTTCATACAACATTTTTGGTATATCCCAAAAAATCTGTAAACATTTATGTTTTGACTCTGCACTCACTCTTGTTTAGTCTATCAACATAAACATTATCTTGATGCTCATCTTGCTCTCTGCAATCAAACCTCTTTCCTCATGAAAGATTTTTCAGGTTCCCTCTCTAATGATGATGGTCAATTTTTTCTCTTTAGTTCAGGTACGTAATAGACATCTCTGATCAAGTAAGGATCTCCATTCACCATTAGTATCACATTTCTTTTCCAAGTTACTTCCATCTTCTTATTGTTTTCCAACTTCACTGAATGTCTGATAGTTGTGTCTAATGTTGAGAAGAGATCTTTGTCCCCAATCATATGGTTTGAGCAGTCTGAATCAAGAAACCAAACTTTTCTTTTTACACTTCATTGATTTCTTATGTAAGTCATTTGCATCATGTCTAAATCTTCGTATGAGTGTGTTTCAGAGTCTTCTATCTCTTCAATGTATTCCATCAACATCATTGGTTCATTTTCATCAAAATCTGCATAATTAGCCTCTTTTTCTTACTTTGGACCCTCATTCTTGTATTGACCTAGTCGATGAAACTTGTAGCACTCTATTGTTCTTTTGTCCATGAAATTTATGCCTCGTCCTCTTGCGCCTGAACCTCTTTCATTTGAAAACTTTAGTACATGTTCATCACTTCTTTCATTCTTCTTAAATTTTTGCTCATGTACAGGAAATGAACTTTACAATTTATCTAATGTGTCAATATATTTTGACTCCTCGATTGATACCACCACATACATGAAATTTTCACTCAAAGTTTTGAGAATATTTTTACCACATTTGTATCATCCAAGGTTTCTCCATTACTCCTCATTTGATTTGTGATGGCTAGTACACGAGTAAAATACTCCTCTAATTTTGCAGACTCTTTCATCTCTAGGATCTCAAAATCCCTTCTTAACTTCTACATCAATGATCTCTTAACCTGATAATTTCCTCCAAAATTTCTCTTCATAGATTTCCAGATGATTTTGGATGATCTCTTGTCCATAATCTGCTTAAAAGTTACTTTATCTATGGACTGATAGAGATAGTCATTTTTTCTTGCATCTTCAAGTAAAACTCTTTGTTTATCATTTAGGATTGTTATGTTATGTGGTTCTTCAAAACCAGTCTCAACAATTTTCCATTGTCTTTTGGCTCATTAGAAATTCTCTATAACTTCATTCTCATGATCTCAGTGACCATCGAATTGAGGAAGCTTCATCTTGTCCTCTCCCATCTTTTCTGCATTGATTTGAAGCTACGACTTCTTATTTTTTCATAAAATAACGAGCTCTGATACCATTTTGTTAAATTTCTCAATGTAATACTGAAAATTCTACTTTTATTGATAATAAATTTAGCTTTTATATTTCCTTATATCATGATTTAGAGGTTCCTAACTGCAAAAAAGCAAAACAAGTAAAACAACTAACATACCCACTACTTTAAACTTAATATAAAAAATAAAAGATTTAGTTAAGAATATATCTATGACTAATTACTTGTTGAAAAAAACTTATGAATGAATTATCTCAACAAAACAAACTAATTTGAACACACGCTATTAATATATATATATATATATATATATATATATACTATATATATAAACTTTAAGTATATGGGTTCGTTGTATAGAGTTATAGTATCCTTAATTATAAATACCTAAGAACTCCCACTTTGTAAATGAGAGATTTTGAGTCAAGTTAATACATAATCTTTCATGGTATCAGAGCCAAAAAGGCTTGAAAAGTTTGATTCATAAGAAAATCATTACACAATGAGATACAAAAATCGAGTTATTATGTGTTCTTATTATTTGAAGTATGGTCATCATATTCAATATTGTTATTAAGTGAAAGAATATCATGATTGGTGGCTGGAAAAATATGGAGAAAAGATAAGGAACGAGGGTTTTTCTGAAGAATCGGAGAAACATATGTATTATGACGACGTTTCTGGAAATTTTGTAACTTGTGTGTGTAACACACAAAAATGGGAGGTATCACACATTGTGTCGAAAGCGATGACAGGATTGACGAAAGAGCAGTGGGAAAGAATTGTGCGGTCGTTTGGATCAACATCAAAATTTGTACAATCAGTTGGTAATATTACAAATGAATGAATTATTGATCGTGGAGCGTCTGATCATATGACAGGGACATTGAATCATATGTTCGATGTATATCGAGTCATATTAAGTATGGTTGTATTACCAAATGGAACTACAATTATTTGTGATCGAAAAAGAAGTGTGGGAATGATAGAATTATTAACGCTAAAAGATGTTCTCTTTGTTGAAGAATTAAAATGCAACCTTATCTCAGTATCTCAATTGGTTGATGACAATAATTGTATAGGGGTGTTCGCTAAGACATGTTGTTTTTTGCAAGACCTTGATTTGCATATACCAATTGGAGTTGAAAAACAGAAAGAATGATTGCATTTTCTACAAGGTATTGAGAGACTTTGATATGTGAAGAAATTGGGACATTTGGAGTCTTTGGCGATATGGCATAAGAGGATGGGTCACACCTCTGAGAAGGTGATAAGGAGATTTCTGGTGGTCGACCTGAAGAGTGTAGGTATCTCTTGTTGTGATATTTGTTTTAAAGAAAAACAATGTCGTAATGAGTTTTCATTGAGTAATTATAAAACAAAGGAGTGTTTTGAGATAATTCACTGTGATTTACGGGGACCATATCGAACAGATAGTTCGTGTGAAGCTTATTATTTTATCTCTGTAGTGGGTAGATGATTTTTCAAGAGCTATATGGGTTTTTCTTCTTGCTGACAAGAAGCAGATGGAGAAAACTATGGTGGATTTCTTTGCTCTCGTATTAAGACAATTTGACAAGCATGTGAAGGTTGTGCGTAGTGATAATGGAAGTGAATTTATGAAGATGATGAATTATTTTCAGGATACAGGAACTGTTCATCAGAATAGTCTACGCGTTATTGGTTTGAAACAGTCTTCGCGTTGTTGGTTCGTGAAACTCTCATATGCGCTTGTGAGTTTTGGCTTCTTGCAGAACAAATATGATTAATTTTTGTTCTCACATGTCAATGCTTCTGTATAATTTCATGTTCTAGTGTATGTGGATGATCTTGTGGTGACAGGGAACTCTCCTGTGAAAATTCAAAAGTTCAAGTATTTACTCAGACTAGAAGTTGCTTTCATAAGAAGGATTTGGGGAAGCTTAAGTATTTACTCAGACTAGAAGTTGCACGAAGCAAGGAAGGTATTTATCTATCACATAGAAAATACGTACTTGATATTATTGTTGATGTTGGGATGCTTGGCAGTAAGCCCGTTGATTTCCAGATAGATTTGAATCATCAGTTAGCAAAATCTACCAGAAAATATCCTTTTTATTCTGATGAGTATATGCGACTTCTTGGACGATTGAATTACCTCTTTGCTACTAGACCATATATTTCTTATTCATACCATATCTTGTCTTAGTTTATGCAAAATCCAAGAGAAGATCACTAGATTGTTGCTTTAAGGGTTGTTCGATATTTGAAAGGGGGACTAGGGTCAGATATACTTTTGATATATGATAACAACTTTCATTTGACAGCTTGGTGTGATTCAGATTGGGCGGGTTGCCCTTTTACGCGAAGATCATTGAATGGATGGTTAGTTCAACTTGGAGATTCTCCAATGTCTTGGAAATAAAAGAAACAAAATGTAGTCTCTTGTTCTTCTGCTGAAGCAAAATATTGAATTATGGTTGTTGCGCTTAAAGAGTTAAAATGGATAAAGAGCGTGTTGTCTTCTATGGGTATTGCACATTCTGGTCCAATCGATAGGTATTGTGATAGTCAGTCAACACTTCATATTGCAGCTAATCATGTGTTTCATGAAAGGACCAAGAATGTAGAAGTGGATTGTCATTTCATCCGTGATGATATTAAGCTTGGGATTGTTCGAACAAAGTACGTCTCTATTAATGATCATTTAGCAGATATATTCACTAAGGCGTTTGGAAGGCGATCATTTCAGCTACTTTTGTCCAAGTTGGGCATTCGAGATCTTCATACTCCAACTTGAGGAAGGATGTTAAGATATATATGAATTTTATGTATATGAGTTTTTTTGTATAGAGTTATAGTTTCTCTAAATATAAATATCTAAGAACTCTCTTTTTGTTTCTAAAAAAAAAAAAAAAAAAACTCCCATTTTGTAACTGGAAAATTTTGAATCTAGTTAATACAGAATCTTTCACGCGCACTATTTAAAACCATTATGTGTAGGCGTGATTTTACTTTCGTAGGTTATTTCACCTTGATAAATCAAAGTATCGTATCTTCGTTGAGAAAAGCAAAAACACTAATCTCATTAAAAAATAATAATGAAGTAAGCGCATAATTGAAGTTTAGAAAGGTCACCGACTTGAACGCTTTTTCATATTAAATTACATAAACAAATGGGAGGTCAATTTGTTATAGAGAATGAAAATAATATAATGAAAGTTAATTATTGATTACAGAGAAGAGAAGAGAAGAGCCAACATGTGCATTATTGATGGACTGGAGGAGGCTTCGCAATATAACTTCGATTGCCGTGTTTTCCAATTTAACAAGCTATTAACAACTTAACGTACCCTATGAGTTTTCAAAACGCATCAAAATTGTAAACCTTCCCTTCTTCTTTTTTGTCAAACCTGTAATTAATCGATTAAAAACAATCTCAGCTCATGTGGTTAAAACCATTAAGCCGGTCCTAACTTTATAAGGTTAATAGTTCACGGTGCAAGTTGAATGAAAAAAGCATATGGATATAGAACCATCGATGTGATAATAATAGATATATAGAAATAGAATCATCGAATGTTAAGACTTGAGAGAGACATTGGCGTAATAAATAAATAAAATGAAAATGACGTGAAAGTGGGTCCCTTTTGACAAATTGAGGATGGCAACGCGCTAATGAGTAATATCGCCATTAATTTATATTTTATAAATTTATTTAATCCAAATAAAATTCGTTTATAAATATCAATCCACTTGTCCATCACCTTCTCCAACCAAACATAACAAGATTCCAAATTCAACAAATCCGATCTCAGATAACAAATTCTATGGAAGCTACACTGTTTTCTTCTGCAATTTCGTTTTCACCACTCCGACTCCATCAACATAAGAAGAAGAAGAACATGACGGTGGTTCGTGCAGGAATGGATCATTACTACGGAGGAGGAAGATTGGTCGATGAGAACATGATCGTTCTTAGGAAAAGGATCCACGAGATGAAGATGGTTGAGCGAAACTACGAGCCTCCTTCTCACTGGATGGACTGGGAGAAGCGTTTCTATAGCAGCTACGACTCTCTTATCTGCGATTCCGTTGGTCTTCTTCAGAGCTTCCTTATGAATTCTCGACCCACCGTTGCTATCGCCACGCTGCTTCTCCTCCTCCTCAGTGTTCCCATTTCCTCCACCGCCGTTGCGTTTCGTCTTATCGATCTCCTTCATTCGGTTCTCGCCGCCGTCACTTGATCATCTTATGACTAATATCATTCTTTCCTTCTTTTTCTTAACATTTACTCACCAAAATTAGTTTATATTTTGTATGTAACTATTTGTTAAATGTAAACCACCAAAAATTCTTTTGTTATTTATCTAATTATGAAATATTTCTTATTTTAGATTAAGATATGTTTAAAACTTTCATAATTGATGTGCCATTTATTGATATGATTAATGGTGTTTTATGCAATCATTCTGTTGAAGTGTTGATAATTTCGTTTTTCCTTTAAAGAAATAGATGGACAGTATAATGGCGTCCTTCGTCGCTCTTTATTGGGCCCAACAACTTTTGCCTTAACATATTTCCTTTTCTTAACTTAAAAGTTTGTGATTATTTTCTTTCATTCTTGAAAATATGCAATGGTGTAAGGTTAAGTTAAAAGATAAATTACATAAAATATTACAAAAATAAATCTACACTCCAAAAGTATTATTTAATTCTTCTTAAATTTAAATTTTCGAGTTTAAATTTATGTTGAACCAGCTCTACAACTATTGTTGAGCTTGGTCCTGAGGGTCGGTTGATCGACAGTCTCTTAGGAGTGACGACATTGCTCTGGTTGGTTGCTTGATCGATTGTTTGGGGTGGCTAATTGATTCTCGAACAATGGTTTGTATTGTTTTGTTGCTATCTTTCTGGTCGTCTATGAGAGAGAGCGCGGTCGATGAGGAGAGATGGAGCGTAATTGATGATGAGATGAGAGATGGAGGGTAGTCGATGATGAGAGAGAGTGCGGTCGATGATAAGAGGTGGAGCATGGTCGATGATGAGAGGTGGAGCGTAGTCGATGATGAGAGAGAGCGCTGTCGATGATGAGAGAGAGAGCGCGATCGATGATGAGAGGTGGAGCGTAGTCGATGATGAAAGAGAGCGCGATCGATGATGAGAGGTTGAGCGTAGTCAATGATGAGAGAGAGCGCGGTCGATGATGAGAGGTGGAGCGTAGTCAATGATGGGAGAGAGAGAGAGCGGTCGATGATGAGAGAGAGCGCGTTCGATGATGAGAGGTGGAGCGTAGTCGGTGATGAGATTCTGATCGGCTGTTTCTAAGTTCGGATTGATTTATCCCGGTGAGCAGTGTACACGGTGGGTTTTTTGTTTTCTCCCCGTTCTAAATGGGGCTTCCTTTCTATTTATAGAAATTAAGTTCCAGGATCCGCGCGTCCTTGTTGGGTGGAGGATCCGCGCGTCTTTGTTAGGTCATGTCCACTCAGCTAATGCCCTAGTCGGATCCGGGTCAAGACCTACACACTGGATTCTTGATGGGTTTGGGTTAGTGCCAAACCAAGGCCCAACAGTTAGCCCCCCAGGTCGGCGATGAGGTTGCTTCTTCGCTGAACAACGGTTTTGACGAGGCTTAAGAGAATCCAGTGTGAAAGAGGCTTGCATCATCACTCCCTTGTCTGATGAGGATCTCGGCCTTTCTCCAGTGGGTTCGGTCCTACCGCTCTGGTTCCTTTAAGTATTTCCTGTTGCTTTCCTTGGTTGTCGATCTTTTGAATTAAGGGTTGATGATTCTCTGGTGGGATGAATTGACGATTTGAAGGGAGGAGAAACTTTGGACGAAGCGCTTTCCTAGTTGAAAAGGGGATATGGACGACGCGATTCTTGAGTGTAAGAGAGAGAGAGAGCTGGACGACCTGATTTTTGAATGAGAGGAAGAGACGAATGACCCGATTCTTGAGTGAGAGAGAGAGAGAGAGATGGATGACCCGATTCTTAAATGAGAAGAAGAGACGAATGACCCGATTCTTGAGTGAGAGAGAGAGATGGACGACCCAATTCTTAAAGGAGAGATGGACGACCCGATTCTTGAGTGAGAGAGAGAGATGGATGACCTGATTCTTTAGGAGATAGAGGGATTGGTCCAGGTGCGTAAATAGACGACATGATTTTGAGAAGGTAAAGAGATTGATTCTGGAATGTAGATAGACGACGCAATTTAGAGAGAGACAGATATTGGAGCGTAGAACATGGTCGATGATGAGAGATCTTGGTTGGCTATTCCTAAGTCCTGATTGATTTATCTCGGTGAGCAGTGTACACAGTGCCTCTTTTCGATCTGTCCAGTTGTTAACGAGACGGGGTCGGACCATACTATGATTTCCCAGGAAGATTTGGACCATGTGCGAATGAGTGGAACCGAGGTGTCAACCGCCAGAATTGTTGCCGAGGGGAAGGATCAGACTACTGCTACCGAGGGCGTTGTTGATGTTCACACCCAGGATGACGACCCCGTGAATTGTGCTGCGAGGGATTCAGTGACTTAGTTTTTCTTTTGTTGTTTGACTTAGGCTCGGCTTTAATTAGGACATGTGTCCCTTTTGTAAACTCTTTTGTGAACCTTATTAATTTTGTTTAAATTATTATCCGTGGGGGTGGACCTTTAATGATTTATTTCTTTTGCCTTAGTTAAAACAGTCGAATGTCATTGTCATGCGCTTATCATGACGAGGCCACGCTGAGTGAATGTAAACAAGGCGGTGCCCTCTTTTTTGACGAGGCGTTGCTTGTTTTTCTGATAAACGAGTTTCAACTCGACGAGGCCTCGCTCGGTTTTAAGATGAGATTTTTACTCAACAAGGCTCTTTGGCTCGATTTTAAAACGAGATTTTTACTCCACGAGACTCTTTGGCTCAATTTTAAAACGAGATTTTTACTCGACGAGACTCTTTGGCTCAATTTTAGAACAAGATTTTTACTCGACGAGACTCTTTGGCTCAATTTTAAAATGAGATTTTTACTCGACGAGACTCTTTGGCTCGATTTTAGAATGAGATTTTTACTCGACGAGACTCTTTGGCTAGATTTTTAAAACAAGATTTTTACTCGACGAGACTCTTTGGCTCGATTTTAAAAGGAGATTTTACTCGACGAGACTCTTTGGCTCGATTTAAGAACGAGATTTTTACTCAACGAGACTCTTTGGCTCGATTTTAGAATGAGATTTTTACTCGACGAGACTCTTTGGCTCGATTTTAAAACGAGATTTTTATTCGACGAGACTCTTTGGCTCGATTTTAGAACGAGATTTTTACTCAACGAGACTCTTTGACTCGATTTTAAAACGAGATTTTTACTCGACAAAACTCTTTGGCTCGATTTTAGAACGAGATTTTTACTCGACGAGACTCTTTGCCTCGATTTTTAAAATGAGATTTTTATTTGACGAGACTCTTTGGCTCAATTTTAAGACGAGATTTTACTCGACGAGACTCTTTGGCTCGATTTTAAAACGAGATTTTTATTCGAAGAGACTCTTTGGCTCGATTTTAAAACGAGATTTTTACTCGACGAGACTCTTTGACTCGATTTTTAAAACGAGATTTTTTACTCGACGAGGCGTTTTGGCTCGATTTTTAAAACGAGTTTTTTACTCGACGAGGCGCTTTGGCTCCATTTTTAAAACGAGATTTTTACTCGACGAGGCGCTTTGGCTCGATTTTTTTGTCAGTTCAAAATTGAAAAGATAGTTGAGGTATACTGCTTCTCCAAAAGAAAATTACAAAGTTTTATAATACTTATATATATATATATATATATATTTATTTAATAATTACTACCACTTATAAAAACAGCGTCCGCTTTGTTGGCGTCGGTGTTTATGAATTTCGTCATCCTCGTCTAGTTCTTCCTCTCGGTTTCTCTTTGGTGGTTCCGCATTGGCCTCGATAGGCTGTTCTTTCTGGCTTGCTCTGTTATCTCGGTTTCCTTGATATTGCTCCTGCATTCTTTCTGGGCGTTGCTGGTCCTTCTTGTTGTTCGGTCGGCTATAGAATTGTTCTAAGACCATATTCTTCAGGCGTCTACATTCGACCGTGTTATGCCTCCCTCAGCCATGGAAGTTGCAAAAGGATTTTTGGTCGTCGTCTTTCTTCCATGGGCCGCTTGCCTTTGGGCTCCCCGTCCTTGGATGGGGTAGGCGAGCTCCTTTTTATCGTGATCTTGGCGGGGCTCTCTGTTCTCGTCTTTATCTTGCGGGTTTCTCATTCATCCCCGTATAGTCTCGTCATTAATGTTTGTTCTTTCCTAACTTCAATGAATCGGTTTGCCTGGCGTAACGCGTCCTCGAGCGATTGTGCTTGGTTGGGTACTAGCGCTCTGCCTTGTCGAGACTCGTACCATGGTGAGTTCCTTAGCGCAGCTATAGCGGCTTCAATTGCTAACCTCCTCTCACTGGCTGCTATCGCCGCGTCGAATTTAGCACGGAGTTCTTTTGTTTCGTTAGCTTAGTCGTCCAGGCATTGCATTATGACCTGGGTGGTTTCGGCTTGCTGCCTCTCGTCTTGCGATTGGTTTCTTTCTTTTTCATCAATATTGCCCTTGGCTTGGGCGACGATGGTTGGATTTTCGCCGGCCATCTACGATTATTATCTCAAAGAAAAATATGCTTCCCCACAATCGGCGCAAAATGTTGAACCAGCTCTGCAACTATTGCTGAGCTTGGTCCTGAGGGTCGGCTGATCGACAGTCTCTTAGGAGTGATGGTGTTGCTCTGGTTGGTTGCTTGATCGATTGTTTGGGGTGGCTTTTTGATTCTCGAACAATTGTTTGTATTGTTTTTTTTGCTATCATTCTGGTCGTCTATAAGAGATTCTTGGACGAGGCGATTTGTTGAGGAGAGAGCGACCTTGTCTGAGGCAATGCTGTGAGAAAGGATTGCATGGTCAAAGAGATGAGGCTGCGTGGTCGAAGAGATGAGATTTCGTGCTCGAAGAGATAATATTGTGTGGTCGAAGAGATGATATTGTTTGGTCGGAGAGATGAGATTGCGTGCTCGAAAAGATGATATTGCGGATCGAAGAGATGGGATTGCGTGGTCGGATAGATTAGATTGCGTGGTCGAAGAGATGATATTGCATGGTCGAAGTGTTGAGATTGTGTGTTCGAAGAGATGAGATTGCATGGTCAGAGAGATGAGATTTCGTGGTCAAAGAGATGATATTGCATGGTCGAAGAGATGAGATTGCGTGGTTGATAAGGAGAAACTGCGTAGTTGATGAGAGATGGAGCACAGTTGATGATGGAGCAATGGAGCGTAGTCGATGACTAGAGATGGAGCGTAGTTGATGATGAGAGAGAGTGCGGTCGATGAGGAGATAAAAATCATAGTCGATGATGAGAGAGCACGGTCGATAAGGAGAGATGGAGCTTAATCGATGATAAGAGATGGAACGTAGTCGATGATGAGAGAGAGAGCGCGGTCGATGATGATAGGTGGAGCATAGTCGATGATAAGAGAGAGCGCGGTCGATGATGAGAGAGAACGCGGTCAATGATGAGAGAGAGCGCGGTCGATGATGAAAGGTAGAGCATAGTCGATGATGAGAGAGAGCGCGGTCGATAATGAGAGAGAGCACGGTCGATGATGAGAGGTGGAGCATAGTCAATGATGAGAGAGAGCACGGTCGATGATGAGTGAGAGCGCGGTCGATGATGAGAGATGGAGCATAGTCGATGATGAGAGAGAGTGCAATCGATGATAAAAGAGAGCGCGTAGTCGATGATGAGAGAGAGCGCGATCGATGAGGAGAGATGGAGCATAATTGATTATGAGAGATGAAGCGTAGTCGATGATGAGAGAGTGCGGTCGATGATGAGAAAGAGCGCGTTCGATGATGAGAGGTGGAGCGTAGTCGATGATGAGAGAGCGCGGACGATGAGAGAGAGCGTGGTCAATGATGAGAGGTGGAGCGTAGTCAATGATGAGAGAGAGCGCGGTCGATGATGAGAGGTGGAGCGTAGTCAATGATGAGAGAGAGTGCGGTCGATGATGAGAGAGAGCACGTTCGATGATGGGAGTGGAGCGTTGTCGATGATGAGAGAGAGCGCGGTCGATGATGAGAGAGAGCGCGGTCGATGATGAGATGTGGAGCGTAGTCAATGATGAGAGAGAGAGCGCGGTCGATGATGATGAGAGAGCGTGGTCGATTATGAGAGGTGGAGCGTAGTCGATGATGAGATTCTGATCGGCTGTCTCTAAGTTCGGATTGATTTATCCCGGTGAGAAGGGTACACAGTGGATCTTTTCTTTTCTCCCCGTTCTTAATGGGGCGTCCTTCCTATTTATAGAAATTAAGTTCCAAGATCAGCGCGTCCTTGTTGGGTGGAGAATCCGCGCGTCTTTGTTAGGTCATGCCCACCCAGCGAATGCCCTGGTCGGAGTCAAGACCTACACACTGGATTCTCGATGGGTTTGGGTTAGTGCCAAACCCAGGCCAATAATTTACTAACTAAAATTTAAGATTTATTTTGGAAGAAATTGAGTCAATGCTATTATTATTTTTGTTTTATTTATAAAAAAATTATAATGTATAATTTAAATTCCACAAATAGCTCTTATCACAATTAACAATCAACATCCTATGAATACTCGAGATAAGATGGTATTTTCAAACCTAACCCAGAGTATGCTCTGGTCTCTGTACAATCCAATTATTCTGAACTTAAAACTGTCAAGGATCCATTAAATGATTCATGCTAAACTCAAGCCATAGCAGATGAATTACAAATCTTACGTGAAACACAAACATGGGATTTGGTTCCACCTTTATAGGGTGTTCATCCTCTTGGCTGCAAACGGATGTTTGAAACTAAACTTCATGCTAATGGTTCCTTGGATAGATTCAAATCCATGTTAGTTGCAAAGGGTTTTGACAAACATGAAGTACTACATAGAAACCTTCCGTCTTTTAGTGACTCATAAGTGGATATTAAGACAATTGGATGTGAAAAATGCTTTTCTCCATGGAAAAATGTGGGAGGTTGTTTTCATGATTCAACCTCCCGGGTTTAAGGACCCAATTAAACTTGATCATATATGTTGACTTAAGAAAGTAATTTACGGCTTAAAGCAAGCTCCTAGATCATGGTTTAACAGATTTAGCACATTTTTACTGCAACTGGGCGTCATTTATAGCCTCTTAGATTTGTCTCTATTCATATATTCCAAAGGTTATGATGTGATGATTCTTCTTCTCTATATGCATAATATGATTCTCACAGGCAACAACTTTACACTTGTGCAAAACTTGATTCATAGTCTGAATACACAGTTTCGGATGAAAGATTTTGGTTCCCTTCGTTATTTTTTGGGAATTCAGGCTCATTTCCATGATAATGGTCTGTTTTTGAGTCAAGAGAAGTATGATTCAGACTTATTGATCATTGTTGGCATGGATACTTGCACACCTATAGCTACACCTTTACCACTGCATCTTGATGGTCTCCCTAGAAGTAATGAATTATTTCTTGAACCTACTTACTTTTGCCATCTGGCTGGTAAACTTCAGTATTTGACATTGACAAAACATGATATTCAGTTTGAAATGTACTTTGTTTGTCAGAAAATGCATGCTCCAACATTCACTGATTATAGTCTCCTACGATATATTATGCTATATATTCAAGGCACACTGCCAATGGGAGTTAATCTCTCTCCTAAAACATATTCAGTCTTAAGGTTCTATTCAGACAGTGATTGGGCAGGTTGTGTTGACACATGTAGGTCAACATGAGATTTTTGAACCTTTTTAGGTCATAACATCATTTCATGGTTAGCGAAGAGACATCCCCCTATCTTTAAATCACGTACGGAGGAAGAGTATATAACCGTGTCATATGCAGCCTCTGAGATTACATGGCTTGATGTACTTCATGATATAGGTCTGTCATTACCATCTCTACCAGAGAGAGTTATATTGTGATAATCTCTCTGCAATGTATTTGTCAGCAAACCCATCATTGCATGCAAGATCAAAATATTTTTCAGTGGACTATCACTATGTCCAAGAACAGGTGGCTCTTGGGCATCTTATTGTGAAACAAATATCAGTTATACACCAACTAGCTGACATCTTTACAAAATTTCTTCCACATGATCCATTTTTTATCTATAATTCAAGCTTGAGGGGTGTATCAACAAGAAGAGACCAACTTCTACATTATCAGAAAATGGGCCATTCACAACTCAAGCCCATAAAAAACAAAGCCTTCTACAACTTTTTTCTCACATGGTATCAGAGCATAGAAGATTTGGGCTTGATGGTGTTTAGTGGTTTGCTTATTGAGATATCTTTATTCTATTGAAAAGAAAAAAGTTTAATCTGGAGAAATCAATTTGACGGCAAAACTTCAAACCACCTTCTTCAACATAGGTAAGACACGTGATAGCATATTATATGATTAGAGAGGCCATAGCTTCCTTCAAGAAAAAAAAGAACAAGGCTTTGAATCACAACCACTATCATGAAAAAGGTGACGTGTGTATTTTTCTTTTGATAGCTTGGTAAGGAGTGAGGATGAGGGTTGATTTAGAGTTATAAGTGTGGAACCCATATATATGTAATGGACTAGGTTGGTATTGGAGTTGTATGAATGTGTTTAGGTATTTGTCTTTCTATCAAGTTTCATGGAGATACAAAGTTTTAGATGAACGCACACAAGATGTTCAGTGAAATGTTTGAGAGAAGGCATATTATGTTGGCTTATAGATGAGAGTTAGTGATTTTTAGGATCACCTTTCATTGCTATTTCTGGGATAGCAAATATTAAGTGGATTTTATTCTATTTCGTCAAGTGATTGATACTACTTATATGCCACAATTGTTTGCCATTAATCGAAATATGAATAGGAGTAAAGATTTCTCTACAGGTACAAGAGATACATCTGAAAAAGAGAACAATTTTTTCCCTATCTTTAGTGAATTGAGATATATGTCTACATCTCTAAGGGTTCCTTATTGACTTCTCATACTTCTTTCAAGAAATCTACATTTGCATGTTCAAACTCTGCTTCATTTTTACATGTGAGGCAAAGTTTGTGGGGGAGTATTAGAGAATCTACTCCAAAAACCCAATTGAGTGGCCAATATGTGCTTAGGTTTCTTTGCATCTAGAGTATAAGTACTTATGTTATGAGAAATTTAGATGTAACTTAGGGTTGTCATTTTGCTTCTTTCAAGAAATCTACATTTGCATGTTCAAACTCTGCCTCATTTTTACATACGAGACAAAGTTTGTGGGGGAGTATTAGAGAATCTACTCCAAAAACCCAATCGAGTGGCCCAATATGTACTTAGGTTTCTTTGCATCTAGAGTATAAGTACTTATGTTATGAGAACTTTAGATGTAACTTAGGGTTGTCATTTTGTGCAACTCTTCTCTAATCTTATTTTATGAATTGAATCTTAAAACATTTAACTCTTGGTGACAATTTGAAGTTAAAGCTTTAATAAGCTACTTTAATATCTTAATTTTAAGGTAAAAAATACTTACTTGACCCAACTTTGGGTCTTAATGACGCAGGTAACACAACATTTTTTTTTAATTACTGGAAGCTAGAACATTTTCATTAAATCTGATAGTACCCCTAGGTCATGAACAAATAAAAAAAAACGCAAAGAAAAAAATTAAATAGAGGAGAGAAAAAAGTTACACCGTATTTACGTAAATACCACCGAGTTTGCTGGATGCGAAAAATATGCGAGATTTTGTTATGCAGATTTGTTTGTGTTGCTGATTTTTTTCGCATATTTGTTTACAACATATTTTTTGTGTTGCATATTTGTTTTCTCACATATTTGTTTTCGCATATTTGTTTATCTACTTGGTCGCAGATTTTTACGTCACCGCAAATTTTTCAACATCACTGCAGATTTTTATCTCTCGCAAATTTTTGGTCGCAGATTTTTCATTTACATTGCATATTTGGTTACATTGCAGATTTTTACTGACATTGTAGATTTATTTTCATTATAGACATGTTTACATTACATATTTGTTTTCTTAAACTGCATATTTATTTTTTTTCCTCGCAGATTTGTTTACAATGCATTTTTTTTTTTCATTGCAGGTTTGTTTTTTTACTGTAGATTTATTTTTTGTTGTCTATTTATCAGTTTCCAAAGTTTCCAGAATAACCCCTTTGGCCGCAATTTTTTTTAAATCGGCAATGGCCGCAGATTTGTTGTACACATTGCCGCATATTTATTTTCTTACTCATCTGACCCTCACTTTACCGCATATTTTTTTGCTGCATATTTTTTCTAAAACCTTTGACCGCTGATTTTTGAAAATTTGCGATGATTGTATTGCAGATTTTTAAAAATCGTGGCAGATTTTTTTTGCTTGGTCAACTATATGTTGTGACCTATGTTTGTACATTGCAAAGTTGTTTATCTATTGGAGAGTTGTTTCTTTCTTGTAGTTTTTTATTACCCTCAACAGGTTAAAACGACGTCATATGAGTTAATCATTTCCTATAATATAAAGTCAATTTATTTACCATTATAGAGTTGTTTGCCCATTGGAACTTTGACTAACTAAGTTAACAAATCATACGACGTCATTTCCACCTATTGCAGATTTGTTTCTATAATGATAATACGTATAGTAGTTGCAGAGTTGTTACAATACACATATAAGGAAAGAAAACTAACATATATGTACGCATGTTCTTTACTCACAAGTGTAGCAAACTAGAAGGATAACCATAAGGTTTAAATATATATCGGTCTATCACTTGAAGAGATAGACCGCTAAAAAAGCTACAAACACAACAACCATAACAATAGAAACCATATTCATCTCCATCTTCAACACAGCCATGTCAGTTGTAGTCTTCAGTACCTAGTCTTGCAGAGCAGTCAATTGTTACATCTTAGTCACCTCTTGTACAAGAGCGCAATCAGACTGTTCCGCAACTTTCTTCGTAGTTTTTTTAATTCTTCCATGACTTCCGTGTCCCACCACTTCCAAACGTGACACCCACCATCCTAGGATATTAATAACATCAATATGAGTAGGCATTGAAGAGAAAAAAATAAAAAATCGATCCCCAAATCAAAGAGAAATCCTAAATATTCTATACCAAAATCAAAGAGAAACCCTAAAGATGCGATTTCCAAAAAGATTTTCTACAAAAAGACATGATTAAAACGACGTTGTTTCTACGATTTTCAAAAATAAATCAACAATAGAACAAAAATATGCAATGCAAAATTGATTAAATATCAAAATGTTAAAATAAATCTGCAATACAAAAAACCTCTGCAATACAAACAAAATCTACATTTACAACAAAATTCTGCAGTACAAAATTAAATCTCCAATGTAAATAGAAATAAATTTGCAATGCAAAAAAACTCTGCAATACAAACAAAAAATTACAATTACAACAAAATTCTGTCGTACAAAATTAAATCTCCAATGTTAATGGAAATAAATCTACAATACAAAAAAACTCTTCAACTTCCTAATCATTAATAACCGTAATCAATATTGTCCCGCACTACACGAAGCGACTTCAACAATCGCACATGTTCGTTGACAACTTTTCAGTTTCTATAAATATTGTCTCACACTACACGAAAGTGTTTTTAGTTTGTCTCTTCGTGAAAAAATAACAGGTTGTTCTCTTATTCATCTATCTCTCAATATAATTTGTATTCTATGTTTTTATACATTTCGTTTTTGTTATCTAACTACATTTCAGTAATCTTATTTTTGGTTTATTGTAGGCAATCATGGACAAGGGTAAACAAGTAAAGGTCAACATAGATGATGACCACAAGCATGAAAAAAAAAAAGTTGTTATCTGCTTCATCTATCTCTCAAAATATTTTGTATTCTATGTACATTGTGTTTATACTATTTGAGTACATTGCAGAAATCTTATATTTGGTTTGTTGTAGGAAATCATGGACAGGGGTAAGAAAGCGAAGGTCGACATGGATGATGACTACGAGTAGGAACTCCATAAACAACACAGACTCCATAAACTTCATAACCATTACAAGACGATTATGGTTATGTTGAACAAGAAAATAAGGGTTAAGGAGGATGCTATGGAAGAAAGGGTCAAGTACGAGAGGGAAATCGCCAAAGTTTGTCTCTTACGTAAACAAATTTTGGCTGACAAGTTTGACATCGGTGCTGAGTGGATGAGGCTATCATTATGGGAGGAGGTGCTCAGGAAAGAATGAGAGAAGATTCAAATACCAGATGTCGGATTTGAAAAATGGGTTGCAGTTCCCAGGGGTTTGGAGGACCTATGGGATGAACCCGGTTACTGATACAATAATTTTTTTAAAATAATATTAAAGTTATTTTGGACTATTTTTGTATGTTTGGACAACTTTTTGTTTAATTTATGGTTAGTTTAATTTTTTTATTTTGCATATTTTTTTGTTCATTGCAGATTTTAAAAATAAATCAGCAATATGTGGAACAAAATCGTAATTACCAAAATTGTTAGCAATATTCTGTTCTAAACTGAAACTAGAGACGTGGAATGGCATAGTTTGTATCGTCCACATTTCTAGTTTCAGTTTGGAACAGAGTATTGCTAAATTTTTTGGTAATTACGGTTTTATTCCACATATTGCAGATTTTTTTAAAAAAAATTGCAATGGTTATTTTTCTAGGATTATAGATAGCCGAAGAAGATATGAAGTTGTTGGATTACAGAGACTTACTTCTATGTGGAGAAAAGCGTTACCTCAGTTGTGATAAAGGTTATAAACTATGTAAAGATTGTATGATTCTTCTGGTTAATGATGAACTATTAGGAGGAACGTAGTAATTGATTTGTAAAAAATGAGTTTGCAGACGAAAAAAACAGCAAAACAAAAATAAAGTTTTCAAAATACACAACGTTGACGAAGAGATAAAAGGAAAAGAAAGACATAACAACAAATTCGGGTTTCAGATGGACCACCACTGATCATCTCCATGAACACGCTAATTGCGTCCTCATCCTCCATCATCAACTGTAAAATAAATACTTAATTTCTCATTTGATAATGTAAAATAAATACTTTTAAAAGTTGAAGGATAGTTAAAAAAACTGAGTGAAGAGTTTGATTTGGTCCTAGACGGCGGCCATCATACACAAAACGAAGAGTGCGATAATCTAGATTTTTCTTCTCGCAATACCGAATCATCAGTTTCTTCATACGTGTATGAACATGTAAACTAAAAATATCTTGGATTTCCTGCTGGTCTATGAGTTTTATAGTAACTCTCTTATCATGTTTCACATATGCAATTGAGGCACCCATGATTTGAAAGAGTTTCTAGATCTATTTTTGAGAGATAGAGAGACTTACAAAGTGAAAGATACGCTTTGGAGAAACGCAACAGTAGTTAATATTTGGTTACTTAGTTATTTATTGGGAAAATTTTCAAAAAAATCCCGAACTTTCCAAACGAAGCCATTTAAAACCCAAACTTTAAAGTAAGCCATAAAAAACCTAAACTTTTAAAACAAAACTAGAAGAAACCCGAACTTTGGTTGACTAAGCCAATTTAACTCTAATGTTAGTCAAATGTTAATTTTTAATTAACATTGTTAAAATTCTGCTTATTTTTAATATATTTGAATATTTGATGTACAAAACAAACCAATAAAATTTATGTTGGATTGTATCTATCTACTGAGCCGAGCATCCATTTTGGTTTTATAATATGAAGAACTCTTCTCATGAGATGATGATTTGTGGTTATGTCGATTAGCCATTGTGTAATCAATGTGCTTATTATGATCAGTGATTTCTTCTATCACCTCTCTTTCAATTTCGTTTGATTCCTCAAATCCTTCTGAAGCATTTAGTGGCACAATATTAAAACTGCTACCCATTTAAAGACTGTCAAACTTTCTCCTGCTTTTCCCTTGCTCATTATTTAAGGGTACATATATGCCATCCTCTTACTTCAATTGACAAATTTCTTCAGCTTCAGCAGCACATTTTCGTAGTTTCTCTTTTTCAGTTACAGACTTTGGACGGATAGAGTTTCTTATCTGTGATCGCACACCAATTTTTTCTACTCTTGAGAATGGTTTCATTTCATGGCATCCTTCCTGATCTCGGAGAAGTTAGGGACTGACTGTAAGGTAATATTATTATTATACTTGTACAACTTTAATTGAGCATTGCTCTCTGAATATATACAAGCGACAATGAGCAATAAAGAAAGAAAATATTAACAGATGTAATCACATAATCCCAATAATATGATTTGCTAAACTAAAGCTTTATATATATCTTACAACTTGTTGCTGATGTAGCCGTGGTTCGCACAGCCAGAGAATTGTTTCTTCTTTCATTTTGAAATGAGTTAATTGGGTGTTGTCAAGTCATTAAATTCTTGAACAGGAAACTACTCAATAGAATTAGCAACCACATGTCAACTTGCAGAAGAAGAAAGTTGAGATATACTCAAAAATGCTTGTACTTGCTTTTATGATTAAGACAAAGAATGTAGAGCCTACAAGTCTTTTGATCAATGCTGCTATGGAGCTTCTTTCTCCTTCGGTTTCTCAGTTGATGAATGTCGTCTTGATGTAGACTGAGAAAATTTGATTTTCATCTCAGCGTTACAGCGATCATTGCATCACCTTCAACTTGGCTTCCTTCTCAACCCTTCTAGAACTCCAGTCTTCCTTCAGGTTTGAGTTTCTTTTCTGGATATCCATTGCGTATTTGAACCAATACCGCTGAAGAAAAGCGGAGAAAGCAGAGTCAAAGATCATAATAATCACAATGATGTATTACAAGGGCTACATAACCACATATCATCATCTCACGAGAAGAGTTCTGCAGCTTATAAAACCAAAATGGACGATCGGCTCAGTAGATAGATACAATCCTACAGAAATTTTATTGGTTTGTTTTGTATATCAAATATATTAAAAATAAACAGAATTTTAACGATGTTAATTAAAAGTTAACAGTTGACTAACATTAGGGTTAAATTGGCTTAGTTAACCAAAGTTCGGGTTTTTTCTATTTTTGTTTTAAAAGTTTAGGCTTTTTATGGCTTACTTTAAAGTTAGGGTTTTAAATGGCTTTGTTTTGAAAGTTCAGGATTTTTTGGCATTTTTCCCGTTATTTATTTGGTCAGCACGTACCTCGAAAAACGCAGCAGTAGTTACTATTTGGTCAAACACCGAGTATGAAAATCGCATAGATGAAATCATTTGACAAGACAATACATATAAATTTAAACATGAATAATGTTGCATATTTGTTTTAGAAAAACTAAATTTAACTTCTAAAAGAATTTTGCAATGATAGAATTACATTTGCAATCGAAAAATAAGCATGCAATAGAAAATTAAATCTGCAACATTAAATATGCAATAGAACATTAAATCTGCAATAGAAAATTGAAATAGAAAGAATAAATATGCGATAGAAAACCTGAAATAGAAAGAATAAATCTGCGATAAGGTAAAATAACTTTCATGGTATCTTCAAGGAGTACGAAAAAGTGGAAGAACAACTACCAAATTTCTGACCTTCGTATTCACGGCGAGAACAAACGAACGGCAAAGACGAAGACGGAATAACAGTGAAGACGGAGATGAAAGAACGACAAAGACGAATGCCCAAGAAGAAGACGAAGCCACACGACAGAACGAAGAAGAACGAGGCGATATGAAACAACGACGAAGAGGAAAATCAGCGATGACGACTAGAAAGGGTTTTTGAGTTTTTATGTAAATAAAAGTAATTTTGTGTTTTTTTATTTTGAATTATTTTTACAACAAAAAATAATTTAAAATAGCAAATTTGTAGTTGTTTCAAAAACTCAGGTATTTTGAATTTTTGACACAAAATGATGATAATTGGAAGGATTTCTTTTTATGATCTTTTCAACAGAACAAAGAGATCTCAATTAGCAAACCATTGAACACCATCAAGTCACAGATCCTATGTGCTTTGATATCATGTACGAGAGTAGTTGTAGAAGGCTTTTGTTTTTTTATGGGCTTGAGCTGTGAATGGCCCATTTGTTGATGATGCAGAAGTTGGTCTGTTCTGGTTGATAACAGATCCACGAGATGAAGATGGTCGGGGTAAACTACTGGCCTCCTTCTCACTATAATGGACTGAGAGAAGGGTTCTATAGCAGCTATAACTCTATTATCTGCGATTTTGTTGGTCTTCTCAAGAGAATTCTCGACCCACCGTCGTTGTCGCCACGATACTTCTCGTCCTCGTCAGCGTTCCCGTTTCCTCCATCTCTGTAGCCTTTTCGCCTCCTTCATTCGGTTCTTGCCGTTGTCGCCTGATTATCTAATACCATTCTTTACTCTTTTTTTCCTTTTTTTTTTTTGTCATCTTAAATTATTAAAACTTAGTCATTACAACAAAAGAAAAGACACCAAAACATTGCCCGACAACCCCGGGAAGCGAGAAGCAAAATTAAACAACCAGCAAAGCATTCAACCAAATCTTGACTCGGCTTAACTAATTCTCACAAACCCAATCTGAATAGAAAACATACTCCGCAAGAAGCCGACGAAGGCACGTCAAACACTGCAGCTGAAGAGGAAGGCTTACACGGACGCCTGTCACGAACGACCGATAAATCAGGATGACAAGCGGGATCACTAACACCGAGCGTCCTGGAAATGCTTGACCCGACAGGAAGATAAAGCTGGCATTGTCTTTAAACTGAATCCGGAGGCAAGAGAAGAAAAGGCGAGAGAGCCAGAGAAGCCAATAACCGATATGGGAAGCCAAACAAACGGAAAAAGGGAACAGAACTGAAAACGGCATTGGAGCCGAAATCCACCCGAACACTACCACGTACTAAGACCAAAAGACACAAGCACTAAAACACAGACAAATTCAAACTAACCAAGCCAAAAGATCTAGATACTAGAAAGAAGATCTCGCCTACCAAAACAGGGGAATCTCAAAACCTTTACCACAACAAGCCAAACTCTGCCAAAGCTCCTTCTATCCCAACCAGAGATCACGCCACAGCAAGGAGAGGGAGTGAGAACCTTACCAAAATAGGATCTGAAATCGAGCAGAAGGAGAGGCAAAATCGGATTCGACACACCAGATCCGATTAAAAGAAGCGCGAAGACTAAAGGGATAGCGTTCGCTCTAAGCGGAACCGTAGGTCCAACCGGACCCGGCGCTGTACCTCCTTCAACGACGCTTGAATCGGCGCTGAGCCACCGGATCTCACTTGACTGAGAGAAGGGAGAAACCTCGTGGAACGCGAGACTACCACCAGCACATGAAGAAGACGCTAAAGACTACACAAACTAAGAGAGGAGGACCGGCGGCGGCGCTGTAGAAGCCGCCGGCCGCCGGTCACACACAAACTAAGGAGAGCGGCGCCTAGGGTTTCAGAGGGGAAAAATCGCACGAAAGAGAGAGAGGAGAGAGGTTGATCTTTTTGAAAGTTGTCTCTTTACTCTTTTTTTCCTTAATACTTACTCACCAAAATTAATATATATATTCTGTATGTAACTATTTGTAAATGTAAACCACCAAAAATCCTTGAAAAATTCCAATAAATATCACAAAAAGAAGTTTAAATTTTAAAAATATCAATCATCCCCAAAATTTTCGAAAATACCATTAAACTTTTTTTTCCAAAAAATACCACAAACATAAAATGTGAACTTTAAGAGTTTAGAATATAAAAATTTGGGTTTAACTTCATTAAATAAAATTTATGGGTTATTTTTGAAAGGGATATGATTTGGTTTTGAGGGTTTATGGTTTAATTTTGAAGTTTTAAAGCTATCTCAAATTTGTGGTACTTTTGGAACAAATTTTTTTTGTGGAACTATAGAAAAATTATGGTATTTGTAGAATAAATTAAGAGTGTATGCAATTTTGAAATATACCTATATTTTGTGGTATTTTTTGAAAATCTCCCAGAATCCTGTTGTTATTTATATCTAATTCTTTCTTATAATAGACTCAGGCTTGGACCCACGTTAGCGTCGTTAATATAATATATTTTTGTAAAAAAGTTAAAGAATTCCATGAAATACAGAAAAAGAATTTTATATTTCATAAATACCAAACACTCTCAATTCTTTCAAAACCATTAAAATGTATTTGTTTAAAGATATCACAAATTTAAAATTGAGTTTTAAATGTTTAAAATTTACATTTTTGGGTTTGAGTTTATTAAATAGAGTTAAATATTTAGTTTTGAAGGGAATGAAGTTTGGTGTATCTAATTATTATTTAGATTTAATGAAACATTGAGATTTATTTAGGGAAATTTAGTAAACCATATACTTTTGTTTTTAATAGGTAATACAAACTTTTGTTTATCAAATTAGAGAATTAGCTAGGTACTTTTAGATTAACGCACTACTGCCTAAAATAACTCTAATCTTTTTGGTAAAAATTTTCATTTATTTACTCTTAAATAAATTAGGATTTAAAGTTTTAAATCAACTAAATTTTATGTGTTGAAAAAAGAAATTAAGTATTGCTACATTTTCTCCATGATATAAACAAAAACAAAACAACGTTGCAAAGTTAAATTGTGAATCAGTCATTGTGAATGGTGAATCATACATTGTAAATATGATGAATTAGACTTTGTTAATGGTAAGTTTGAATGATGAATGATGTATGATGAATAGTTAATGATAGTTGGTGAATGGTGATTAATGATGAAATATTGGTGAGAATGCAGAGTGGCGGTATTGAATTTTAGTTAACTTAATACCCTTTTCTATTCTCGGATAACTATGTTTTTTTACTTCAATCCTTTTAATTTAAAATATTATATGCTAATGTTGAATATATATATATATATATATATATATATATATATATATCAAATTTTCTTGTAAAAACTTAAAAACAAAATTACAAAGGGATAAAATGTACATTCATACAATAAAAGTATCTATTGTCACTAACATTTTAAAAATACCTATTTTACCAATTATAAAAGGGGAGAAAAATTGAAAAAACCCTGAACTTTCAAATCGTGGAACTTTAAACCTTGAATTCTTAAGTGATCCATTTAAAACATCAACTAGCTGTCGGGTTTCGATTTTAACCTACATTTTCGTTGACTTATCCAAACTAGACATGAGATTAGTCATCCGTTAACTGAGTTCAACGAAAGTTAAATGTTGATTTTTTGGGGTTAAAATGGCTTAGCCATCATAAAATATGTGGTTTAAATGGCTAAATGTAAAATTTAGGAATTTAATATTTAAAAGGTCACGGTTTTTTTTACCTAAGTTTATAAGTTCTTGTTTTTGGCATAAAGTTGAAAAGTTCGTGTTTTTTTTTTTGCATAAATTTAAAAAGCTCATGTTTCTTTTGAGATATAGTTGAAAAATTCAAGATTTTTTAGATTAGCTTTTACTTGTTTATGGTGTCCAAATCTTGCAATTATATCATTCCAAAAATGTACGTTTAAATTGTGTAAATTTTAAATTCAAACTCTTAATGTACTAAAAATTCAGTTAGATTAATCATACAAAATGAAATAATTATTCCAACTAAATTTCACAATTATCTTGTATATATATATATGATTATATTTTAGCACATTTAAACTCTTTATTTATCTTATTTTGATAGATTTTGATAATAGTTTGTGTTTCATTTATGTGTAAACAAATTGTTTACATTTAGATAGAAAGATGATTGGTGTTCACTATCTCAATTTTGTTTCTTTAGTTTAGACTAATCAAAGCACATAATAACCAAATCTTTGAAAGATGCACTTTTCTCACGAGTATAACTAAATGAAGACAATAGGAAGAAAAGTAACACATAAATAAACTAAAACAAAATATGTATATATCACATAACCGACAAACAATAATTCGGTCACAAGTTATTCACTTAGGAGAACTTAACCGGCATACAATCATCTGATCAAGAATTGTTCACTTACGAAGAATGACAACAAAATCATATTTATAGTTATAGAAGTATTTCATTGTATTGTGAAATTTGTACACTCTGGTTTCTACGTGAATATGATGGAACTGCTAAATTTTTTTGAAGTTTCACCTAGATCACCATTAAAAAAAAAAAATAGCACTTGTTTTCGGATAAGCAGACAAAAGACACAACAAAATTAGTAATAAGAATACAATAACGAATTAGCTTTGTTATTTGCAATTGTTGGTGCTATCCGTGTAAAGGTTTCTTTTTTTTTCTTTTTTTTTTTTTTGTCAACTATAACTTTCATTAAAAAATTTAAAAAACTACAACCATTGTATAGTAATATTCAGTTGATTGATTCTAGCGTTTTTTTGGATAAAACATTAACTACAACATTATGAACTCGTGGGATAAACGTGATTTGAAAATGCTCGAACTTCTATATAGGAGACTAGGAGTTGATATATCCCAAATTAAAGCTAAGCCGTCCTTCATTGATGTTTTATTCCTCCATTCAAGCTGCTTTTGAGGAGACAGAGTTTCGGAAAGTACCTCTTGAGAAGACGTGAATCACTGAGAAGATGAATATTCTTGTAACCCAGTGGCAAGAATTGTGTTAAAACTTCAAATATTGCAAATGCCTCTGCATCCAATGAAGAAGCCAAATGAGTATTTGTCGACGTGGAGCCTTGAAGAATCTTTTTGTTCTGGAAGTAGAGAACCCATCCCACTCCTGCAGGTGCATATATTGAAAGTCAAGATCCATCTGTATATAAAACATAAGTATTTGGATCAGTATCAAAATATGGTTGAACAAGTATAGAAGATACAATAGAATGCGGCCTATTCCTCCTTATTGGAACATCTATATTTTGTTGTTGATCCAAATTAGTCTCCTGCCAACTTCTTGCAAACGTAATTGCACTATTAATTGTGTCTCGAATACTAACTGGTGACCCCTAAATATCAATGTATTCTTCATTTTCCAAATACTCCACCCAAGAAAAATGTGCAAAGGACATAAATCTTGATAACTCTGAGATAAGTCACCAAAGAGAAAAGCAAGGTTTGCATACAAAGAATCATTCTTAAACATAGGCATGAAGCCTGTAATGGGACTTAACATCCAAATTTCTCTTGAGACTCGACAGCCAAACAATAAGTGATTTACAGTCTCATCTTCATCTCCACAAAGTTGACATGTGGTGTCAATTCTAATGCCCATTCTTACAAGTGAATGAGCCACATGAAGAGAATTTTTAAAAACTCTCAACCAGAAATGTTTCAGTTTGGTTGGGACATTTAAGAGTCTTTTATATAAACCATGATGACCAGTGCTTAGAACTCCAACCTGATGACTTTGATGAAACATATGGTATCCCGAGCGTACATTGTATATACCAGACTTTGTATACATCCAAACTGCTTCATCCGGCATCCCCAAAAAACTTAGCCTTATACTCATGACAGTTTGGATATCTGATGCATCTAAAAACCGGCCAAGTTTGATAGAAGACCAAGATGTTCCTTGATCATTCATTAAGTCTTTAACCCTCAAATTCCTTGGACATCCTTACCATCTTCTAATTGATGCAGTGGCCTATGGTTTAAGTAACCATTTTTCTTCCCAAACTCATATTTGTTCATCATTACCTATCACCCAATAGAGACCTTAACTAATGAGAGATATACCTGTCTATATACTTCGCCAAGCAAAACTTGAGTTACACCTCCTCTGAGCTTCCATTATTGAAGTCTCTGAGTAATATTTAGCTTGAAATACTCTTGAGAACAAAGTATTTGGTGATATAAGGAGTCTGCATGTTTGTTTTATAACAAGTGCCAGATTAAAATCCTCCAAATCTCTGATTCCAAGTCCACCAGTTGATTTACTCTTAGTTATTCTATGCTAGTCTACCCAATTGATTTTTGTCATTTGTTGCAAACCTGCCCACCAGAATTTACGAATCAAGCTTTTTAATGTTCCAAGAACCTTTTTAGGCAATAAGAAACATTGCATTGCATAATTTGGGATTGCACTTAAAAAGATTGCAAATGAAATGAGAAAAAGGAGCCAAGCCTTATGTTAAGAAAATGTGGGCTAGCAACCATCATATCCAAGGTTAAATGCCTAAATTTTTATCGGCTAGATGACTTATTACCCATGCAGACAGTGAAAGTGTGTTGAAACAACAGTATTCTATAAATTTCCTTGTAAAGAGATAATGAAAGAGCTATTTCAGAGGTTCAAATATCTATTGTTTGAAACTATCGTGCAACTCATTTGCAGATATACTGAGTATTCTGGATTAATAGTTTAAAAAGACAGATAAATGACGACATATTGCATCAAACACTTGCAAAAAAGAACAAATCCTTTGTGAGCTTCTCTATCCACTATGTCCACAAACTATGATGAATATACTTGTTGACTATAGATGCAAGTGCACCTATTTAATTTTTATAAGTTTCAAATTTTTTCTATATTTATGTTTATATTAATTCAAATAACTATATTGTATATATAATTTAAAAGTTTTGAGTATCATGCACCAATTGAAAAGCCATGCTTGCCCACAAATGGACAAACTTGACATAATCAGAACCAATCACAAGTGAACCCAAAAGAGATTATGTGTTTATCATCACTAATTGAAATACTCCTTTGGTACATACTTGTGATTAATTACTATCATATCATTTTTTTTCAACATTTTACATTCAATGTCCATTTAGAGACTGTCAAGAAAGATGAATTCAATATTAGCTCTTTCTTAATTTCATTAGACTTGGCAATTGCCATGATATACAGCAGCATCACTTTACAAGAAATATGGAAATTATATCAAACAATATATGGAAAGCTCGTAATTACTTATAAGATAATGTATCATCCAATATCCCCCCTCCCCAAGATGGAGCATGGAGATCACAAATGCCCATCTTGACTCTAAAATCATCAAATTTCTTTCTTCCAAGAGCCTTAGTGAGAGTATCGGCAAGTTGATCGGTCGTTGACACATGCTTAGGACTAATGATCCCACGAAAAATCTCATTTCTAATGAAATGACAATCGGACTCTATGTGTTTCGTGCGCTCATGAAACATCGAGTTAGCACTCAAGTGAATGGCTGATTGATTGTCACATGACAACGTCGTGGAAGTGTTGCAATCAACTCCAAGTGTAACGAGAAATTCTCTCATCCATAATATCTCGCACATAGTATCAGCCATTGATCTATACTATGCTTCGGCGGATGACCGGGAAGCAGTGTCTTGTTTGCGTGTCTTCCAAGACATGGGTGAACCACCTAATTGAATGAACCAGACTGTTAATGAGCAACGAGACAATGGACAGCCAGCCCAGTCTGAATCTCACCTTGCGACTAAATTAAAAGGTTGATCAGCCCGAAGAAAAATACTTTGACCCAGCTGTCCTTTTAAATAATGAACCGCCGCTTCCCAATGTGCAACCTGAAGCTGATGCATAAATTGAGAAAGTAGATGAATAGCGTAAGAGAGCTCGAGAGCTCGGGTCTTGTGACACCAAGGTAAATCAATCTACCAACCAAGCGACGATATTTTGACGGATCAAAATAGAAATATCCTTGATCAAGAGCTAATCGGTGATTATGTTCTATCAGATGCGAGATTCGTTTCAAACCCAATAGACCAGTTTCAGTAATGATATCAATATCGTATTTCTGTTGAGATAAATACATGCATGTGCTATTTCGTGCCAGCTCAATACCCAAGAAATATTTCAAAATACCAAGATCTTTCATGTGAAAACAAGAAGACAAATATTCTTTGAAGTGTTGAATCTGGTGCAGCGAACTTTCCGTAATGATCAAGTCATCTACATATACAAGAACATGTAGACAGTCTTCCTTTTAATTAAGAGTGAAAAGAGAGTGATCAGATAGGGATTGTGAGAACCCTTAGGCTTGGAGAGAAGCGGATAATTTGGCAAACCAATACCTCGGTGCTTGCCGTAAACCATACAACAATTTTCTTAGACGACATACTTCGGATTTATCAGTTGTTCCAAATCCCGGAGGTGGACGAATGTAGACTTCATCAAGTAAATCGCCATGTAGAAATGCGTTATGAACATCCATTTGATGGATTTCCCTATCACGAGCTACATCAATTTTAAGAAAAAATCAAAAAATGACCATCTTACAAACCGGAGCAAAAGTTTCTTTATAATCAAGACCTTATGTTTGGTTGTAACCAAGCACAACAAGCCTGGCTTTATATCGTTCCAATGAGCCATAAGATCTGTTTTTAGTGCATACACCCACTTACAACTGAGAGGTTTCTTAGCAGAAGGAAGATCTTCAACCGTCAAAGTACCATTGTTTTCAAGTGCATCAGTTTCAGATCGTATAGCTTGTCTCCAATTTTCATCTCGAACAGCCTGAGTATAAGATTTTGGAATTACACCAGCTGTAATATATGCTAAATAGAGTCGATTATTAGTTGAAAAACAAGAACAATCCACATAATTATCAAGAGGATACCAAGAATCAACAATGAAATCACTGTCATGATCACAATGTGTGGTATGTGTGACATAGTCTTGTAAGAGAGTGGAGACCTTTCCCTTTACCAATTTTTGGAGAGGTAGGAGCATGTTCTATGGAAGATGATGGTGTGTCTATGTCTGTTTGTGGTAGAGAGACAGATGATGACGACATAGAAGATGCATGACTAGCTGGTAAAGGTGACAGAGCTGCATAAGACTATTCACGGACTATAATATCTTCAGTTACATATGGCTGAGCTTGTGTAATGGTAGGGGGATTCCGTCTTGGAAACAAGTAATCATCATCTTCATCACAATACACATGCGGTGTTAAAACTGTTTCTAGAGTAGGCAAAGAACCTGGTGTGAAGTAGAATTCATTTTCAATAAACAGAACATCACGAGATACTGTTATAGCACTTGTTTTAATATTATATACCATCCACCCTTTCTTACTGTAAGGATAACCAAGAAAGATTGAACGATTGCTTCGACTTGCAAACTTTTCACTACCGCGATTGTGTACATAACACAAACAACCGAAGACCTTGAGATATTACAGAGGTGGGGATCGATTGTATAAGACTTCGAAAGGTGTCTTCCCTTTCAAAAGTGCAGATGGTGTACGATTAATCAGATACCCTGCTGTCATTACACAGTAACTCCAAAAATCAATAGACAGGTTTGATTGGAAACGTAAATCGCACGCAACATTGAGAATTTGGCGGTGTTTCTGCTCGACTCTACCATTTTGTTTTGGAGTGTAATTGCAGGAGGTTTCATGAACTATCCCGTGAGTAGTAAAGTATGTAGACAAAGCTAAAAGTCTGAACCATTATCACTTCTTAGAGTTCTAACTTTCTGTCCAAATTTCCTCTCAACTAATGCAAAAAAAATCCCAAATATTAGTTTCGGTGACAGTCTTATTAGGCTGTAAGTAAATCCAAGTTGCTCTTGAATAGTCATCAACAATTGTCAAAAAATAACAAGATCAACAAAGAGCGGTTGTGCGGTACGGACCCCCCACAAATCACAATGTATTAAGTGGATGTTATTGGTTATAGAATGTTAATGGATTTGAAAATTCAAGTGAAATCAAGTGTTATTTGATTAATTATTTTAGAATTCTTTTCGAAATCATGTGTTATTCGTTTAATGATTTGTAAATACTAGTTGAAATCCAGTGTTTTTCGTTTAATGATTTGATATTGGATTTAAAATTCCACTTTATATTTTAATGGATTTGGAAGGATTTCAAAGGTAAAAATACAAAGGACCAAATCCAAACATAAATCATGGTATTTTAGAATCCAATAATTTCAAAATCCACATCTTTCCAAATTATAAATCCATTAAAATACCATAACCAATAACACCCCCTAAATCAGAACAAGCAGAAGTCTTGGAATTTCTTAATGGGAAAATATCACGTGTTTGTTTTACTCTAATGCAAACATCACAAGTCTTAGAATAAAAACAAGAATGTTTTGAATCTGATAGCATCTTCATAACCGTAGAAGATGGATGTCCCAAGTGTCTATGCAACAAGTTCGAAGAGGCTGAATCAACAGATTGAGTAGCGCTTGCAACTGCCAAACTTCTGAAGAAATAAAGACCATGTATCATCTCACTCGCTCCAACCATAATTTGTGTGATGCGGTCCTGGATAACACAAATACAATCAGAGATTTGAAAAAGACAGCCACTATCTCGAGTTATCTGAGATACATAGATTAAATGACAGCTTAAACCATCTATAAAGAACACATTCGATAATCGCATATGTGAACAAAAGCTAACTAGACCAGAATTTGTGGCAATAGTATAACGTCCACCCAAAAATTTGATGTAGACCAGAGGCATGTCAATCCCATGAGTAAGAAATTCAACATTTCTAGTCTTATGATTCGTAGCACCAGAATTGAAATCCAAGATTCATAGAATGATTTACCTGATAAAAGCGAGACAAATTCACGATCATTCAACAGAGAAACCAGAGTTTTCCATTATTGGTCGTTGAGACTAGAGAAACTAACACGATTCGAATCTGTTAGAGGAGAAATAGGATTCGGTGATGCAGTAATATTATGAGCTTGAACCACATCACGAAGAGTATAATATGGAGTGGAAACAGGACTAGATTGAATATTTCATCGATCTAAAACAAAAGAATTTGTGAATTTTGAACGGGATTTGTCTCTCCACCATGGTGGAAAACCAATTTCCCGAAAGAAAGTTTTAGCTACATGACTTTTATGGCCACAACTCCGACACAAAACATTAGGACCACGAGGTATGGTTTGTTGTGTGCGAATTGGAAGCATTTAGACATCAAATTTTACCTTGTCTTGACGTTCATCGAGAATACGGTTAGGGCGTTTGGACTCTTCATCTTCAATAACCACCTGATAAGCTTCGTCAAGTGATGGTAAGGGATCTCGAGAGAATAAGGCATATTTTACAGCACCAAACACAACATCATCAAGTCCCATAAGGAATTGATGTAGCTTATCTTCTTCTTTTTCTCGAGCAATTTCATCAGCGGTTTTAGCTCTCTGAAAATCAGCAAGACTGGTCCATATCTTTGTTAATTTTCCATAGTACGCCTCAACTGCAGTACTTTTATGGTGACACATAGCTAACTCTGCTTTAAGTTATTGTACTCGTTAACCGTTCTTAACCGAAAACCGCTTCTTAATGTGTGTCCACATATCATATGCGATTTCATGATGAGATAACGAACTACTAAGATCCAGTGCAATGGTAAGTTTGATCCAAGACACCACCATAGCATTATTAGCCCATCAGTCTTCCAAATCTTCAGCAAGTTTTATAATATTACCATCCGCGAAGCCATACTTCTTCCGTCCACGTAACACTAATCGCAAATTCAAAGCCTATTCATCGTAAATGGGACCTTTGAGTCGAGGTTTTGAGATTATAGATCCAGGATTGTCACCAGAGGATAAATCATACGGATCAATCCTTCTTCGAGATTGCATCGTGCTAGTGTGAGTGTTAGGAGCACTGTCAGACATCATTGTTGTTAAGAAAATATGGCAGTTGTAGAAACTAGAGAGCTAGGTATATCTCTGATACCATGTCAAGAAAGATGAATTTAGTATTAATTCTTTCTTAATTTCATTAGACTTGGCAATTGCCATTATGTATAGCAACATCACTTTACAAGAAATATGGAAATCATATCAAACAATATACGGAAAACTCGTAATTACATATAAGAGAATGTATCTTCCAGGACTTAAACAAAGGATGTCTAAGTCAACTTCAATGGCAAAGACCACTAAGCTAAAATTTCTTGGAAGATTATTTATAATGGGGAAAATATACAATATAGTTTAAGGGAACGACGTCTTTTATATTGCTTGAGTTGACTAAATGGTCGTTGTGTCAAAATATTAGAGGCTACAAAAAAGGATGATGTGTATACTCTAAAAACCTCCATCTTAAATAGAGACTTTTGTAGATTAGTACGTGTTGAGTTATTGTTCATTTCTTTTCGTTCAATTGGACATTGGTTCAGTTGACTATTGTTTCAATTTAAGAGCTCAAGGGAATTTAAGTTTCTGATTAAATCGAGTTTGATTTAATACCAAGTGACGTCGTTTTATTCATCTTCAACATAAGGTAAAGTTTGTGTCAAATCAGTTTTGGTTGTTGAAACCGAAGAAGCTGAAGCTCAAGGTATAAGACCTGGTTTGAATTTTTTTGTGAGGTATGGTGAGTGTGAGAGATCGTGAGGGTGAGCGATTCTTGTTGTTCTTCTTGGGTTTCAATTCTTGGTGAGAGTTTGTGAGGGGAAACACAAAGGGAAATCACAGAGAGAAGATAGTCATTCCTTTTCCGAGAAAACTCATTGATCTTTTACTTGATAATCATAGTGAATTTCTAGGATAAATCTCGGCCAGACGTAGGGTTGCGATTTTGCACCTGAACTAGATAAATTATGTGTGCGTACTGATCTTGATTTCGTTTTGTATTATTGAATCTTAGGCTCAAGATCAAATTAAAACTTAGGAGGTTAGATTCAGGTTACTGGCAATAGATTCTTTACAGATTATAGGTCTAATTTTGTAACAAGTGGTATCAGAGCCTTAGTTGTTGTTTCATCGAATATTGAAGAAGTGAACAATGTCGTCTCCCAAAGTGGAAATGTCGTCTTGAGCCTAATAGATGACTACAGTCACAAGACCTGGGTATATTTCTTAAGATCAAAAGATCAAGCATTTAACAAGTTTGTTGAGTGGAAATTACTGGAAGAGAACCAATATGGGAAGAAAGTAAAGAAGCTACGCACAGATGATGGCTTGGAATTTTTTTAACAAAGAATTTGATGAATTCTGTCAAGTAAATGGGATTGCAAGATATAAAAAAAACCATATACTCCTCAACGGAATGGGGGTTGTGGAAAGGATGAACATGACTATAATTGAAAGGGTAAGGAGTTTATTGGCCGAATCTGATCTACCAAAAATATTTTGGGCAGAAGCTGTAAACACAGTGGTATACTTAATCAACAGAACTCCTTGCACAACCATTCAAGGAGAAATACCAGAAGAACTGTGGTCAAAGGTTACTCCATCTTTCAACCATCTGAGGAAGTTTGGGAGTATATGCTACTATCGCACAGATGACGACAAGTTACAACCTAGAGCCAAAAAAGAGATTTTTATTGGATATCCACCAGAGGTTAAAGGCTATAAAGTCTGGTCTTTAGAAGATAAAAAATGTGTCATCGGCCGTAATCTCACCTTCAATGAAATGGAAGTTTATAAGGATTTACTTCCTAGTTTAAGCAAAGATACTGAGAAAAACACCTATTTCCTAGACATAATTCTAGGTTTATCTTTGCAGGAAAACTCAAATTTAGGTGGAGACATTCAGACAAGTGATCAGACTTATGAAATTCCTGCTGAAACCAGCTCAGAACAGATCAATACTGAAAGTTATCAGACTGGAAATGATGATATACAAGATACACCAGAGAGCTATCATCTAGCTAGAGATAGAACAAGAAGAGAGCCAAGGCTGCCAAAATATTTAGAAGATTACACAAATCTGGCAATATATGTATCTGAAGATGGTAAAGTTGCTGAACCAAGATATTTCAGGTCTACAATGGCAGGTGTTGATAGTGCTGACTGGAGAAAAGCAGCAAATGAAGAAATGGAATCTTTGAGAAAGAACCTCACTTGGAAAATAGTTGACAGACCAAGGAATAGAAGGATAATATGGTGTAAGTGGATATTCAAACAAAAGCCAGGTATTCCAGGTGTAAAGGAACCTAGATACAAAGCTAGGTTGGTTGCAAAGGGTTTTGCACACACATAAAGAGTAGACTACAATAAGATATTCTCACCTGTAGTGAAACACGCCCCTTAAGATATCTCATGTCATTAATGAGAATCTTGAATTAGAGCAATTAGATGTAAAGACTGCCTTTCTCCATGGAGAGTTGTATGAGGAGATATACATGTCCCAACCAGAAGGATATGTGATCAAAGGTAAAAAATATTGTGTATGTTTGTTGAAAAAAAATCTTTATACGGCTTGAAACAGAGCCCAAGGCAATGAAACCAAAAATTCAACAGCTTTATGCTGGAAATTGGTTTTACAAGAAGTCACTTTGATCACTATGCATATATCAAGATCTCAAATGGGACATACATCTACCTACTTTTGTATATAGATGATATGTTGGTTGCTTGAAAGAGTAAACAAGAGATAACAAGATTTAAAGAAATTTTAAGCATAAGATTTGAAATGAAGGATATAGAAGAAGCAAGACGTATATTAGGAATTGATATTCATAGATACAGGAATCAGCAGCATATCATCTTTTCTAAAGAAAACTATTTGGAGAAGGTTATGAAAAACTTCAGAATGGAACAAGCAAAGGCTGTTCACACACCAATGAGATCTCACATCAGACTATCCTCTGCAGATGAAGATCAACTTGATCAGGATGTAGAATTCATGAGCAGCATTCCATATTTCAATGCAGTATGGAGTCTAATGTACGTGATGATAGGAACCAGACCTGATCTTGCATATCTTATGGGCCTAATAAGTAGGTTCATGAGTAATCCCATAAAATCACACTGGAATGCTGTCAAATGGGTGTTTAGGTATGTAAGAAGAGCCACAAAACTGGGTCTACATTAAAGAAAAGGAACAAACTTCAGAATCATGGTTATTGTGATGCAGATTTTAATACAGATTTAGACAAGAGAAGATCATTGACATGATTTACATTCATGTATGGTGGGTGTGTTATAAGCTAGAAATCAAGTCTTCAACCAGTAGTTTCTTTGTCAACAACAGTGTCAGAGTATATTGTTATGACTGAGGCAGCAAAAGAAGCAGTGTGGTTGCGTGGATTGAGTGAAGAATTTGGATACCCTCAAGAAGCTATAGAGTTGTACAGTGAGTCTCAAAGTGCATTGGCATTGGCAAAAAACAATGTACTACATGAGAGTACAAATCATATTGCCACCAAAATGCATTTTGTCAGAGAAAGAGTTGAGGAATGAATTATCAAAGTTTTAAAAGTTCACACTAGTGATAATCCAACATATATTTTCACCAAGGTGCTTCCTGTGAGTAAGTTCAAGCAATTGCTGAGCTTGCTTGGCATGTATGAAAGCTAATCAGATGAAAAGATCTGAGATTCAGGGTTTACTATGATTGAACACGGTTGATTTACGATCAAGGTGGATCTTGTTGAGTTATTATTCATAAATCATTCTCTGTTGGTTCAATTGGACATTGGTTTAGTTGAATGTTGGTTCAATTTAAGAGCTCAAGGGAATTTATGCTTATAGTTAAACCGAGTTTGATTTAATACCAAGTGACGTCATTTTTTCATCTTCAACAGAAGGTAAAGTTTGTTTCAAATCAGTTTTGGCCATTGAAATCGAAGAAGCTGAAAATCAAGGTATAAGAGATGGTTTGAAGTTTTTTTTTGAGGTATGATGAGTATGAGAGATTGTGAGGGTGAGCGATTCTTGTGGTTTAATTCTTCTTGAGTTTCAATTCTGGGTGAGACTTTGTGAGGAGAAACACAGGGGAAATCGCAAAGAGAAGATAATCATTACTTTTCTGGGAAAACTTATTGATCTTGTACTTGATAATCATAATGAATTTCGAGGATAAGTCTCGACCAGACGTAGGGTTGCGGTTTTGCACCTGAAGTGGATATATTATGTGTGCGTACTGATCTTGATTTCGTTTTGCGTTATTAAATTTTAGACTCAAGATTAAATTGAACCTTAAGAGGTTAGATTCAGGTTACTGACAATATATTCTTTCCAGATTATAAGTCTAATTTTGCAACAGTACACATGCAATGGATGCCAATTGAGCGCTTCTCAACTGTTATAATTCATGTGCATCAATTTATATATACATATATATATATATATATATATATTTATTTATTTGATTACTGTTGGATCGTGAAATTGATGTACACAAACATATACAACATAAATAAACCATTGTCATAGTTTAAAGTTCAATTTTCTACACTAGCGAATTTAAGATTGCAAACATCTAATTAACTTGGGTAAGTTATATATGAACCACATACATTCCACTCTTTATACCAAATTTGAAAGCGATGCTTTGTTATAGGAAGAGAATGTCCCATGATCATGGTTGCTATATATATTGCTAAAAGAAAAGAAAAAGAAAAATCAGCACGCTGGGTAACATTTTTATGTAACATTATAAAACATTACAGGTTTCTAAATGAGATTTTATTTGCTTAAGAAAAGGTTTTCAGTTTGTTTGTTTTTTTAATCATCCACCGCTAAGCTTTAGGAAAAAAACGAAAACAAAACACCTCAAATTAAACAGTACAAATGTAAATTGAGAAAGATGATATAATGAAACGGGTCTTGTGAGCCTTTTATTTATGAGGAGACCAAGAGGAACAGCTAGTGTTGTTGACCAAGAGCGAGTTACTAAACGCGAAAGTCATATTAGTTGAGTCGAACTCGATGATATAATTATGAAGCTGATGTGTCCCAATCACGATGGAGTACTCGGGTGTCATTCCGCCGTCGAGGAACGCCACACACATCACACCTTTTTTGACATTGACCATTGTATTAGCACCGTCAAATGTCCACGTTACCTCCCCTTTCTTCCCCGGCAGCCAGAACACTATCCGTGGCACGTTCGGCCATGTCATATATTTTGCGTTGAAACAGAGATCGAACGGCGCTACCGATGAAACACTATATATTCCTACACTCTATAGTTTCCACCCAAAATTCAACATTTAGGATTTATTTCCTAGATGGATAAAATTAGCCAGAATGATACGGTGATAAAACCATCAAATATTATCATCTAACAGAATAATATGAGATATATATGTATTTGTTAAAAGATGCAAAAATAATTAAAAGGTTAAATATAGTGCATATATTGGTCTCACGTAATTTGAAAACTTTGTGATTTGATTTTACCTTTGCCGTGTACGCAATTAATACACTGAGATTATAGTAGATATCAGATCGAAGTAGGGTGTAAGGTTCCACTGTGCTTAGTTTGGTTCTGCCTTTGACAACCAAAGAATACTGGTCGACAAAGATTTGTTTTACATCGAGTATATAATCTCCTGACTCGGTGACTTCCATCGGCGTAGAAGTCATTGGAACCGGTAAATTTTCATTGAATGGTGGCACAAAATATTTAAAGCTGCCGATGTAAAAGCGACCGGAGCCGGAAGAAGGCAAGCAAAGAGCGAATTTTGGGATGACGTTATCATACTCTGCCGCCACCTGCCTGGTCTTGGAGAAAGACCCAAAACTCCATTAACCCGAAAATAAGAGACGCACATGAATGTGAGATTCTTGATGGGAAGTGTGGATATATTTTTACCGCTGTCTGTAGTGAAGACGACGGTACTATCTTGTACGACTTTACCTCTCGCGAAGAAGATGTAGCGGCTGGTCCGTTCTTGGTAACTACAGTATTCGAGGAAACATATGCCACTAAGGGATCTGCAAGTGGAGCTAGGGCAGCTGACAACATGGTTGTCTGGCTTATATGGGTTCCAAGATCGAGGGTGAAGTTTACGGGAGTTTTGGAAGATCCCAAACGTAAAGTAGTGTAGAATCCATTGGTGGGCTCGTGTTTGATGATCGGAAGAAAATATTGAGCTTTTGGGGTCAGAGTTACAATTGCTAAAACGCAAAAGAAGAAGATAAGGCCACACATCCTTGTTTTCTTTCTTTCTACTAAATGAAAATGAATGGTCTTAGTATTTTGTTTGTGATGAAGATAGACTTATATAAGTAACACACATTTTGGATTTCAGAACGTAAAGTGCTAAAATAACGGTATTTAATAATATAATTTTTTATTATTAGTTCATCTAAGACACGTTTTGGATCTCCGAAAATGAAATTTATCTGATTTCCTTGAAGACTAACCTGCTTTTAAAATATCAATTTTAATATTTTATTTGATTCCTTCATGGGTCTACTCTGCTTACAAGATCTTGAAAGGCACTCGATACCGTGGAGTTAAACGCGAAGAAGAATAAGACAAAATGCGTGGTGCACAACAAAATAAATTATAACAACATGCTAATTATATATAGCATTTGAATGACAACAGCTAATTATATTTGAAAAGAAAAATGTAGAAGTTTCCTCGTTGAGTTCGTTGCATTGTATACCTCTATTATAGAATTCGAATTCTTTTATATATATGGAATTACATAATTCGGATTACATATTACAATATTAGATTACAAGTAGTTCTTCGAAAGCTCTTTATTTACTAGTTCATTCGCTTTCAATCTTAGTGTTATACAATCTTTGGTTGGATGGTGTTAAACCAAGGATCTAACAGGGTAAATTTGAACGATAAATTTATCCTTAAAGAATTCTCTTGTGTTATTGAATGAATGTCCTAGATTTAACCTAAGAATCCTCTATTTATAGATATATGATAGAGAGTTTTAGGTTAAATCTCTTTACATAATATTTTTTCTAAATATGAAAATATTCTCTTAAACAATATTTTCCTTAATTATAGCTTGTCAACTTTGGCCGAGGTGAACTCCATTTAGGTGCGCTGGCTCAGCTTTAGGCTCACGAACACGTCGTCATATTTGAGACAAGGTCTACCAGGTCGAATGTTGAAATCGGGTCCTTGATCGGGGTGTCAAATCCGGTATCAACAATATGTCCCCCTCCCCAAGTGTAGCGAAGCACGGTTCCGAGCTCGGTACACGAAATGAATCGTTGGATCTGATTTGAAGAATCCGAACCGACATGACGTCATTCACGACGCCCAAGAAAATCTTTTCAAAATTTTGAAAAAATGGAAGCGAACTGTCATGAGCGGGTCCTACCACACGTACCCCCTACGCCGTAAGTTTAATCATGGTGACCTTTGGGTTTTGCAGCTCCAAGTCTTTAAATATTTCGTACTTCCCAAAGATTTTACTTCTGTTTTGTAAAGGTAAAATCCACATCTTCCATATTTCTCTGAATTTCTTTTCTTTCTTTGTCAAATCTTTGTAATTTTCTTGATGTAGCCGTTGTCGCCGAAAGTGAGATGAGAATATTTATTCTGGAAGAGACGACTACTCAGGTCGGACCATCCTCTTCTTCTAGTCATTGGAGAGATCAATCGGGTCCAGTGACGGACAACGACGATGATCTGACGGGGTTAGACCGACAAAGTCGACAAACAAAAGCGTGGGGCGCTTCTTTCACAGATGCGACTCCGAGGAATCGTTGAGTTCAAGATTTCGTCGTCAGTGGAGCGTCCATAGGTTCTGCTGCCTGGTTATCTCTCTGTTTTCGAGGAGTATTTCGACCATGCATGGTTATGGTTTCCCCTTACCAAAGTCCTGGTGGCGTATTGCGCGCATCATAGAATCACTTTGTCCTAGTTGACGCTCGGTGGGGTTGGAAGTGTGGTCATCGCCCATACATGAGCTGCCGAGATAGATCTGACTCTTGATATCAATACATTTGAATCGGTATCAACGTCTAATATTCTGAAAAAGACTACCGTAGGAGTCAGTTTTCACAGCGGTTTTTATTATATTGGTCTAGTCCCCAAGTATAAACTACTACCGATCCCCCAAATAAGGTTAATAATTGTAATGAACTATACTTCTTCGTGAAGGCCGATCTCCAATCTGTCCCCGAACTGCGTCGTTCCCTATCGTCACACTGGTCTTGTAGCATGGGTAGAGTGTTAACGACAGTATTTTTTGGTGTATGATTGATACACTCAGGTTTTAGCCCAAATATATTCACTGCAAGTGCACAGCAAACGCAATAGTATAAAAGGGATCGAATCCACAGAGACCAGAAAAGCACGACTCTTAGTTTGAAATTGAGTTAAGCTAAGAACATATTAAAATAGTGATTGTAACCGAGAAATGAAAACAACGATAAAATAATAAGCCAAAATGGCTTTTAATAGTTTTGAAACAAATGAAAATAAAGTCTAAATAAAAAAAAGTGATGATAGATCTTGAGGTTAAATGCGTCTTTTAGCTCATTTCTTATTCTGCTCGACATAGGGGATCGATCGATCCAGTGATGGATGGATCGATCTAGGCTTCCACGGATCGGTCGATCCAATCATGGATCGATCGATCTAAACTTTCGCAAAACTCCAAGTGCTTTAGATCGACCAATCCATGCTTGGATCGATCGATATGTCCTTGTCTGAGATCATTCTTCATTTTTCACTTGAATTCTTCCAAAAGTCGTCTTTTTTTCTCCAGAACGTCCCAAACACCGAATTTCCTGAAAACATATTAAAAACACAAGGAAAACACTCGGATAACACTAAAAAATAGGTATAAATACCCACTAAAAGGTGTTAAATCCGAGTGATATCAACTCTCCCAGACTTAGATCTTTGCTTGTCCTCAAGGAAAGCAAAAACTATATCTGATGAAGAGGTTTGAAAAGGACCACACAGGAACTCTCAGAATCTCAGCAACCCAAATTCAAACATCAAAAACCACAAGACACTAATCATAAACAACCACTGCAAATTAACTGTTTACCACCAGATAACCAATAACATGCTTCCTACTCTAAATCCCATATCAATCAAACCATCAAATCATTTCAACCAGCTCTCTACATTCAAATTAGTACAAATAATGTGTTCTTGCCTATGGGGTATCGATCATAGCCCGCTAAAGTATCTTTTATATCAAAGCGCCCATACCTAACAGAGCATCCAAAGACTTCTAGTCGATCCTGACCCGTTTCCCCCTTTCTCACTTATTTTTGAAAGAATTGCACTTTTCTGTGTTTTTCTTTTCTCTTTTTTCGAAAGAACCGCACTTTTCTGCGTTTTTCTTTTCTATATTTTTTCTTACTGCTTTTAAAGCAGACCGGCAATGACTACGGACTTCTAGGTCACGCTTTCAACACTTTTTCTAAACCGGTTTTCTGAAGGGAGGGAGAGAAAGGATTCATATCATACTGAAAGAACTTGTCGGTTTTACAGAGAACTGAAGAACAAAATACCCAGCTTTTAAAGTATAACCAACACCATAAGCAAGAAAATTAAGATCAAAATTAAGTCATATCTAAATAGAGCTAGCATCAAATCATTAACAATCTAAAAGACCAAAACTTTCAAAAGCATAGAAATCAGTCAATGGGGTTTCAATCCCAAGTGCAGCAGTTAATCTAAGTCAGCAATCATGTAGAAAATGATATTGAACTTACACCGGGTTAGTAGTCATCATAGATTCTGGTCATTATTCCTTCGACTCGACTAGACTCATCTAACAAAATGAAAAATTTGAGAATTTTTGCCAAAATAACAAAACACCAAAATAATGTTAGTAACTACCATATCCCCTCTCCCAGACTTACTTCACACCGTCCCAGTGTGAAAATAAACCTAGAAGAAGGAAAAAATATCAGAATATAAATAAGTCTAAACACCAAAAAATCCAAAATAAGAAGAAAATACATAAGTTCAAAGTGAAAAATAAAAGATAACTAGGAAATGGTCAGTCTGAACCCTGCCCCGAACTGCCATCTCTTTGCGCTCTGCAACCTAAAGAATCCTCGTCCTCATCACTCATATCTTTATGTGCTCTGAAGCAAGTCGGTCGTCTGATCTTCGCTAATGCGCCCCATATCCTCTGAACCATGTTGTGGGTCCTCTCAGCAGCATCTGCCATCCATATGATCGTCTCGGCGTCCGTGAAGTCGGGTCACCAAGGTGGCAAGTCATACTCGTTATAATCCTCAAGTAGGATAGGTGAGTCATACTCTGTTATAGGTTCCCATTGTTGTCTCTGAGTAGACCGTCTACTACAAACCGACCCTCGGGAAAGTCGTGGTGCATCAGGTACGGGTTCAACCCCGTCAACTAAGCGATCAGCTCCCAAAAAAAAACAAATGTTCTCTAGGGAAGAAACGCTAGTGAGATCCTCCTGCGGCAGCAGGATCTTGCACCTCTGACCTCCCGAGTGCAGAAAATATAAGCTCGATCCTTAGTAAACCACCTCGTCGAGAAAAGGAAGGGCCAATCCACTTGGTTGCTTGACGCCGATGGGGTAAACAACCCGAGAGGAATTCGACATGTAGTAGAACCGGGGTAATCAGTCTACCCATTACCTCAACCCGAGACGGGTTCCTCAGCGCGTCTAGCTTCTGGCTAGCTAGGATCTTAGCAAATAATCCACCCAAGGTTGGCATTAGAGGTGGGGGTTCGGATACCCGTTCGGGTTTCGGTCGGGTGTTTCGGGTTTTTAAGTAAAGAGCTCTAGAACCCGTTTGGGTATTTTATAGTTTCGGGTCGGGTTTGGGTATTTTAACTTCGGGTTCAGCTTGGGTTCGGATATCCAAAATTTTTATTAAAAAAAAATCAAACCAAACCGACCTAAAATTTGTATGATTTTAATCAACTTAAAATTTTAATTAGTGTTAATCATGTTTGATAATTAGTTTAAATATAATTTCGTTCCTTTTAATTTTATTTATTCTATGAAAATTTAACTATTGTACAAAATTATACAAGATTTTTTCTTATACTAATTCAACTTAATTCTATAATTTAATTTATAAATAAACATATATAAGACCAAAAAACACATTACTCCACTAAGTTACACAATTTAACATTTAAAATCTATTTTTCTTAAATATGTTAATATATATATATATGATAACGAACTTATACATAACTATATATTTAATTTAATAAACATAAGTTCGGGTATCCATCGGGTTTTCTGGGTTTTGAATAATACCCGTTCGGGTTCGGGTATCCAAACTTATAAAAAGCCAAAACCCTTTCAAGTATTTTTTTAATTTTGGTTCGGTTTTGGTTCGGGTATTTTTTTCAGGTTCGGGTTCGGTTTCGGGTTTCGGATTTTTTGCCCACCCTAGTTGGCATCAAGGCGAACCGGATCCTGGTCATCCACATAAGTCACTGTCGTGTGATGGAAAATGGCGAAATGGAGTTGCTCAATCTAATGACCCTCATCTAGGTCTAAGAACTAGCCAAGAAAATAAAAAAAGTTGGCCAAGGCTCATTGGAAGGAACCATAGCCTATAAAGGGCGTATAAGGCCAAGTAGCAAAGATGAACGACTTCAAACCTAAATTAATGGTGAATCATCAAGAGATCTTAGAGTATCTATAACATAAAGAAAGAATAGAAAATAATAGAGAGTATTGTACTTCCCGATAAGGCCAATCGGATGGTGACTTAATTCTAGTTCGACCTGAATGCGTTCAAGTAAGGTTGCGGGTAAGCCATAGGCTTGTAGATCATATCCAAGGTCAAGGATAAATCTAATATGGATGAGAAGTCTTCATTTAAGGATATATATCATATTGTGAAATTTGAGACAAAAAGATTATAATTAAGCACGTCAAGGTTCGAACGAATGGAACCGTAATGCTCGATTGATCATTTGCGACCTCACGAGCTAGCCTTTGGTTAGCGGCTCAGTGATTAAGATTATTAGACAAAAATAGGCATGTGTAACGAGTGTGGAGAACAACATCAAGCATGTGCAAAGTGTGTGCTAGCGTGTGGAAAGCGTAAGCACGTCAAAGGTGCTAAGCACCTCACTTTGTGTTGGAATCTAATTGGACCAAGTATCTTGGTTTGGAGACATTCACGAGTTTAGGACAACTCAAGGATGATAAGATTGAGTCAAGGAAGTGCTGTCAACACCACAGTAGCTCTCCAAGCCATGGCTACACCTCGTGCTTGCCTAAACCAATGAAATTGCAATTAATGTCTTTGGAGACAAGTGGCTGTTTTGGAGTGTGCCTCATGTCTAGACTTGTTGGAGACTTTAGAGTGACTTAATATGCTTCTATTACACCTCATGGAAGTGGTGTCAACAGTTCAGGTCGTGATCTTGCTTCCCTTCCACCTTATTGTCCACATGTTGCCAATTAGGCCATCTTAGTGTCCATGGAGACAAGTTTTGTTGTGTGAGCCAAGAGTGCCATCAACCCTCAACCTCCAGCTTGATTTGGCAGCTATTAGATTTCTCTTAGTGTCCCCAAGGACGTGTCTCATCTCATGAGACAGATTGGTGTCAAGCTTGCTCCACGTGTCTTTTGATGGCAACACATGATCTTAGGCAATGACATGTGTCCCCATGACCAAGCTAACTTCGACTCTATAAATACCCAGCCTCCCCTCACATATTTCCCACACAAAAACCACAGAAAATACCACCTTAAAACGTATAGGAAGCCCTTAGGTGCTAGGAGAATAGCCCCGAGAAACTCGAAGTCCAATCTTCTGCAAATAGTCAAGGCAAAGGTGAATCTAGGTTATGTTTGTGTTTTGCGATTAGCGCCTGCAAAAAAAGGTGGGATTAGTTATTATTAGTTATAATGTTTCAATTAAGCCTTTAATTACTATTCTTTAGAGGTTAGGTTCTCACACTTAGTCGTTCTACGCTTACCGTTATAATGCCCAATTTTCGGTAGAATTATACAGACATGGTTATTAGGATTAATGGGTTAGTTGACTATTAAGCTATTATAATGCTTGATTGGTTAATTGATTTTATTTAATTGATTGATTGCTTGATTGGATTAGTATAAGATTGAATTATGCATGCTAGAGATGCATGTTAAGTACTAGTTGATATTGAATATGCATGTTAGTAATGCATGTTAGGCATGGTGTTGATTATTTACTATGCATGTGATAGAGATGCATGTTAGGTATTACATTGGTTATTGTTTATGCATGAGTATTGCATGGTAAAGATTGTGATAGTGTTGCATACTAGAGATAGTAGTGCATGGTAGACGTGGTGTGGATAATTGTTTATGCAGGTACATTGGTGTATTGACGTTATTAATTATTAATCACGCTAATAATATAATACGGGCCGGGTGTAAGAGTGTTATGCCCTCGGATTTGGTTAGTGATGTTGCGAGAGAATGCACACGTAACTGGTCGAGTGGCATAAGCTACTTACACGCCGAGATTCGGTTAGTGGAATGTAATGTGTTTACATTTCATAACTGATATGGCAGTTGATGTCTGATCTCCGGTTACTCGGGATGGTTAGCTACCATCCGAGTCTTGCATGACAATGCAGTGATTGGCGCCGTGGAGGAGACGGTTGGGGCCTGATAGGGTTGCACCTACTCTTCCTGTGTGGCAGAGATGTGGTTGGGTACATCACCTTGGGTGTAGATCAGAAT